>JABASI010005484.1:0-12242 GCA_019776505.1 Tomocerus nigrus
CACAAGAAGGAGGGCCGGGCACATGATTAAATGAAGCACAGTTCGCTCAAGCTCACAATCAGCTCATGGCATAAATTAACTAAATCTCACATCGCATCTTTAAATTGGGAATGGAGGATAATATAAGATCGGAGTGAGTAAGATGAGGAGAGCCGAGAGACAGAGCGGGTGGAAATAAGAAAGCTCATCTGAGTGCACACTTGAAATTAATGTATCATTTAAGTGCTTTTTACCTCTCCCCCATTAATCCTTTCCAGAACTAAAGTAAAACTAAAAGCCTCAGAATCTCATGATAAGCCACGAAGAAGAGGACGTTGATAGCATATTTACCAACCAGTCCACACTATCACCGACTACCGACCGACATACTCAAATCCCAATATCTCTCTCTCTCTCTCTCTCTCTCTCTCTCTCATGCTTAAGCAACAAACCACCAAGAAATAATAAAGGGGAGGAAATGAAGAACAAACTCACTCAATCCAATAAAAACCACCAAAATTACACGGAAAACACTAAAAGTAAAATCGCAGAGAGGATATTTCTTTAAATGTCACATCTTTGCAATAACAATGTTCTCGTAATTGATACGACGAAAACCGAAGCTCGGTTTTTTCTGTATCACTACACAGGGTTACTCAAATGTCCGGTCCAAAAATTTAATTTTCGTGAGAAATTCAAACAACACGTGCCTTAGACAACAACTGTTAAAGTTTTAATACTGTGATTGGCAAGCCCGTATATAGAGGGGGGGCTTTCGGGGCTGAAACCCCCCCCCCCCCCCGAAATCCAGGAAAAGAGAGATTTTTTTCATAAAATATCAGATTATTTGCTTTATTTAGGTCATTTTTGACTCATATTTGACAAAAAGACCTAAATTTTGCGTGCCGATATAAAATCTCAGTCCCCCCTGAAACTCGGTTTTGTATACGCGCGGGTATGGTGATAAACCTTATTGGCAAAGTGACTACCTTTGAAAGACCCTGTATAAAAAGTCGGAAATATGTCGGTTGTAAAATGCCCATACGTTTTCTTTTTCACGTAGCAATACAAAAAAGATCTTCCCAAATTTTGGTAAAAGAATCATAGCAAAAAATGATTGCGACATAAGTCGCCTCTAACTTAACCTAATACCGGAAAAGCGGCCCTTAACTGAGAGTACTACATAATGTTTTAAATAATTCATCTTGGAGGGCACAACTGCTGAAATAAAATTACGCATTATACGCTATTACGTTTGACAGAAAATATAAATTGTCCATATATTAATTACATAATATGCCAGAAAATCGCTTTTTTCGCACAGTGTGCAAAATTCTGATTTAATTACCGTCAAAGTCGTTATTATTTGCAGATATTGCACTAAAAATATACGCAGCCTTGAATGTGAATGGGAAAGGTTTGATTTTTTTCAAGGCAAAAACAAAATTATCCAGAGTCAATCAGTTTAACTAAGGCAATGACTTTGAGTGGTGTAAATAAATACAAGTGGAAATCTGTAAAAGAGGCTGTAGTCACACACTCTCACATGCTCAACGTATTTCTTGTTAGACTCTCCTCTGGTTGAATTGAATTAGAGATAAAAGTAAAATGCAAGAAAGCAATTTAGCAACTCGAACGCGTACAAGACAGACATACGAAATTCAGTTTCCTCTGCACTGCACAAATACAAGATGCTTCAACAAGATAGTGTCATCTCAAAGTGTATAGACACATCCAGCCAGTCAGAAGAGTGTGCATTTAAAGTGTGTGCCTATAGACATCTACTATTTCTTTGCGCATGAGTCCCGTGAACTTCAAGAAAGGAAAAGCACATTGGGGCGTAAGGAATGTACAAATTCCAAAGGGATTACGAAAAAAAGTTTAATTTTGCTGAATAGATGGAAATTTTTGGGGTTTGAATGGCCCTAGAGTGTTTGCAAATTTCGGCGCGCACTTTTGATCAAAAATTTGAATTTTTATGAGGCAGAAGACGAAAAATAGAAATTTGGCTGTTTTGGCTGGGAAGGAGAGGCTTTAGCCCCAATTCTCTGCCCCCTTCAAATCCTTTGCGCCCTTTTTACCCTTCAATCGCACGCTAATGTCTCAAATATTAGTGGATGTCTATAAGTTGTAAGTATTAAGTGTGTATTTGAAGAAATTCTCGCAATCACATTAGCCATTTGCACTAGAGAAGATGCTAGGATCTTCTTGGATGGCTCTACGTATTTAAGTACGAGGGATAAGTAAGTTTTTTGTAAGACAATGTAAAAACAAAAGTGGTTGGTATGTGACTCGTTCGTTTGGTTGCTTCCCTTGTCTGCGTGGCTCTATGTTAACTAACTGCGTCGCAGAAAAGAATCACAAAGTAACTTTCTTCGTCTTTCTTCTTTCTTTTAGTTTGAGTGAGTGATGGGGAAGAAGAGAGCTGAGTGAGAAAGGACGCGTCCTGCATAAACTAATTATCCGCTACACTTTCGAAACATTACGTATGTACACCGAGTATTGTGTATAGTCCATTAAGCGAAAAAATATACAAATACAACTAATGCACGCAAGAAGACAACAACAGATCCCCCGACATCTAATTTTATCATCACATCCGACACTGAATTTTATAAAACACAAGAGAAAATGCTGGTAGACGAAAAGCATATAGTTAAATGCAAATTAGCATGTCTATGAAGGACTCATCACAAGTTTATCAACCATAGCAAACGGTATACCGAAAGTATCGGAACGAGAATTTTGCATTTATAAATGTTTTCTCGTCTCGGCCCGTGGAACATTAGGAAATTTTAAGAACCGCGGGAATTTCAAAGTTTTTTGGTATTTTTAATGTATAAATGTTTTTAAATTAGAATTTCACTTTGTTCTATTCAATTGCATTAGAAACCCAACAGTACAGTTGCCGTGCCTGTACGATGGATCTTCGAGACATGAGTTCCATAATTTAAAAACTAATTTTCCTATTCTGAATTCCTATTCCAAATTTTTGAAACATCGTAAAATTACAATCGTAAGTGGCCAGTCCATTGTATAAAGCTACGATTTTAAAATATTTTATAAAAATTTACCATGTAAATTGGACAGGTATCCATGGAAAATAGGAGATCGTAATTTTACGATGTTTCGAAAATTTTAGGCCTGAAAACAATGTTAATATTTCTCTATCGACGGTAATAGATTCTAAGGACAGAGACAGACAGACGGAATAGGTGTGCCATAAAGTATCTTTTAGATATTTGACGATGTACAGTAATCAGTGAATTGAAAACTTTGACCCTAAAGCTGAACAAGCACTTTAATTATAATTTGTTAATATGATTTATAGGGCGCAGTGCTTATGTACACACACGCAGAGTGTAAAAATAGAACAGACCGCCGGCAGACGAGAAAGAATGTAGAAAGATTTTATGGACACATAGGGCAGGATGGTTGTTGTATGTGAAATATGCAGGGCTCTGCGAGTAATAAGCGTGGAGGGGTTTGTCTGGAACTGTAGCATATGGAACATTTCAAAGTGGAAATTGATGGAAATTCCTTTAAATGACATGACGAAGAAGGGAAAGGAGGGGGGAAAATAAAGAGAAAGTAGCATTAGGCTACGTGATGCAGCCAGCAAGCCTTGGACGGGCATTAAGTGAAGCTCAGCCCACACTTACATAGTAAAACAAACGCAGTCGACAGTCGACATGAATGAAGGAGAAAGGGAGAGAGAGACACAGAGAGAGATTCGAACATCACATCCAAATAACAAGCAACGAAACATTCGATCGGATCTTAAACGAAGTGCATGGGCACTAACGTACGTCCTATTGTGTAGTTACATCCTTCGGAGGGAGTCTAGTTTAAACAGGGACCTAAAAAACAACTTCTTTCCTTTTTTCTAGATGCCTTCTTTGTAAAAACAGCAAGGCAACACAAAGTGAAGAAGGTTACCTTTTCCTTTTTTACTTTTTTATAGTAAAATAATGTTGAAGTATTAATACAATAAATAAAATATTTAACATAAATAAATAAAATGTGCAAAAAAATAATAAATATATGGGTTATACAAAAAATAAATATAAACAAATAAATAAATATAATTAAATAATTAAATATAAATAAAAAATAAAAATAAATGAAAAATAAATATAAATAAAAAATAAATGTAAATATAAAATAAATATAAATAAAAAATAAATATAAATATATAATAAATGTAAATATAAAATAATTATAAATAAAAAATAAATATAAATATATAATAAATGTAAATATAAAATAATTATAAAAAAATAAATACATAATAGATATAAATATAAACAAAAATTAATACATAAAAAAATAAATAAAAAATAAATACAAATATAAATAAATAAATATATATATATAAATGCAAAATGTAAGTCTTAATGTAAATCTTAATTTATGCACTGTTCCCATGTTTAATGTTCAATTTTAAGTTAAGTATAAATGAATTATTTTTCCTATTGCCTTTCACTTTACCCGTGAAAAACTAGCAAATATCAAAAAAATCATTGGATTTTAAAAAAAGGTTGCTATTTTAGGTTTATCTAAAAAAGGAAAAGATTGCTTTTTGTTCCCTGCAGGCAGTTTAACTGATTGTGGCGGTGGTGAGTGAGTATAGGAAGAAGAGGACGTCTTTGAGAATGGAATTCTCTCTTTCTACTTTTATTCTTGACTGCAGTTCAGATATCTTTCAATTTCATTCGGCTTTCTTTCTTTCTCTCGTTCCCTTCTACTTTCTCGCCTTCGATATCACAAGGAGAAAACGAGACAAAGAATACTATGCATGTATATACTTTCTCTTATTACTATTTGTGTCTATATATTTCCCTCTGCCTCATGTGTACTTTCTATATTTGATTTTCTTTTCTCTTTCACTTCTGAGAATGTTTAGCGTGAAGAGAAGTCGAGCTGAGTGGAGAAAGTCAAAGCAAATTCGAACAAGTCAAGGGAAGTCAAGTTGAGAGACAAGAAACAGTAGCTAACTCTTTGGCCCTATGCACGACGAGGAGGCGAGGACGAGGAGACGAGGACGGCTATTACGAGATGCAGGGAAGGGAAAGGAGAAAGCGGTAACGAAGGAGAAATCTGGCCGAGACATGAGACCAAAGCAAACGAATTCAGACAAGACACACATCACAGATCTTCCGAACGACCGGATACATTCATTCGGCCCTGAGTGACTCAGTCAGATTCACAACATCACATGTCAACACAATTCCCAGACTTTCCCCTCACAACTCAACACAAAACCCAATACTCCACTTTCTCCTATAGCTCGCTAATGCCATTCTTATGTTTAGATAGGCAACGGAAGAGCATCTTTGCCAAAATAAATTCTGCTACAACATTAAATTACATACAACCACGAAAAATATAGAAATTATTCTAACTCTGTGACATATGCACAATTCTCAAAAATAAATATACCTTGGATCATGACCAAATACACGTTAAGATTCGGGATGGAAATAGCTTAAACTACTCCTATGGCTTGTTATACGCAAAAGCATTTACGTGCATCACAGTCAGAAAAAAATA
Organism: Tomocerus nigrus; assembly: GCA_019776505.1. Taxonomy (NCBI): domain Eukaryota; kingdom Metazoa; phylum Arthropoda; class Collembola; order Entomobryomorpha; family Tomoceridae; genus Tomocerus; species Tomocerus nigrus. Next base: position 5,533 of record JABASI010005484.1, read on the forward strand.
GGAGCACAGATACTATTTGTAGTTTCTTAATGATCTGTGTTTACTTTTAAAAATTCTTTAAATTATCAAGAGTTAAGGCTGGTGCAAGTTTTGGTCCAGCTGCGTGTGTTTTCCCACTCCACCACCAAATAGGAACTAATTGGATGTGTGACGGATGAAACTGTGTCAAGTTGATTGACATGGACAGATAAACTATCCACGAGACTCTGCTGGAGTAACAGACACAAATGAACCAAAAGTCCCCCCAACCTTATAATGAATGAATATCTATTCATTTTAATTTGATACCTTAGATTATTACTATACTCAATTCCAATTTTTTTTAAAGATTTCATTCGCTTTACATAATCATGACATGACTACGTTTTGACCGCTAGACCTATTTATCTCTGAATGGACAAATAAATGGTACTATAGCGAAATAAATTATTGGGTGTTAAAAGTAAATAAATACTGAAATTATCAACATCTTAAGGGGGGGTTACACCTTTTGGAAAATGCGATTTGAGGAGAACGGCTTAGTGCACAATGATAAGGGTAACATTTTTGAAATTTACCCATATTTATCAAGGCAACTGGTTTTTTTAATTTTCAAAAGGAAAATTTTGTATTACAAAAAAATTATGTTTTTTGGAGTGGGGATAATGCATTGGAAACATGTATTTCAATTTTTATCGTATATTTAGCAAAGGACAGTTGTCAAAATCAAAACCCAGTTGCCTAGACATTTTGTCGCTCTTTTTTTAAAAATTTTTTGCATGCCGGAATCATAATTTTGCGATTTTCTATTTGAATTACAAGACCCAGCCACGGCGCGAGGCTGCTTCATGCTATTCTTATGGGAAAATTTTAAATTTTTTGTCGCACAATATATCCTCCTATCTCAACCCGACTGCCTTTCCTTAAAAACGTGCCGTTTTTCACAAAAGGACTACGAGTGAAGTTAATGGAATTGTAGTTAAATATAATCCATACTAGTAAGAGATAGTATTATTATATGAAGGAAGGGCGAGTATTTGTACAATTAGTTAGGAAGAGTCTAAGAAGACCTCATGGCTCATTGTCTGTCAAGTACAGAGAGACAGAGACAGAGAGAGTGAGAGTGTGTGTAAGAAAAAGATTTCCCATTTGGCAGAGCCATCCGCGAAGGGAAATGTTCTTGAGCCATGATTTCGACTCTATGTGACATTTATTGAGTGAGATGCGAGGGATGTCTGCTTCACTTTGGTCAACTCAACCAGGCAACGACGAGAGGAGTCCATAGGAAGCCAAGCCAAGCCAAGCCAGAGCCACCTCAACTCAATTCACTTCCGAGACAAGACAAGGAAATGTAGAAAAATTCTAAGCAAATAAAGCCACAAAATAGAAGACAACAGAGGCAAGTAGATAAAAGTACTTTGCCCTCTCCTCTAACCTACTCCACTCTTCAACAGACTTCCTCCTACTCTTCTACCTATTCACCAAGGCTCCTGGACTCTGCTACTATATGTGGAAGTGGGAGAAGGTAAGCCCGTCACAGAATTTGGAAATTATTTCACATTTTTTTCTAGATTTTTTCGCCAGTCTGTATACAGACGGGCGTACCTTCTACCACTTCCCAATATGGTAAACAGAGTCAACGAGCCTTGTCTACCTATTTTTATATGTTTATAAACTTCTGCATGCTACGGGAATGTTTGTACAAAATCCACTTCTATATGAGTATGTGTACATAATCAACATTGAGGGAAGTAAAAGAGACGTAGGTGGGTACGGACAAGAAATAGAATTCTTTCCCTACCACAAAGTGCACACATATAGCTACTGAGTGGTGTGGAAAGTGTTACAGGGTACTACATATATCACACAAGTCTATTTGCCCAAAAACAAAATAAGAAAATTAATTTTTTCCCATTAGCTATTGTTGCTCTGAAATTCACCAATGTGAAATTTCAAAATTTCGTTATAGTTTCCAATGATCAGGTAAATTATAACAAATTTAGAATGACTAATTTCAAATTTTGACAATTTTTTGAAGAAATTCAAAATTTTTGATAATAACTGAATTTAATTGTGCTCAATTGTCTTCCGTAGATTAATTTCTTCAATCAAGTTCACGCGGAATGTTTTTTCACAGGTAGGTACCGTAAATATTGATACTGTACCGTTGACTGATAAACATTTACTGCGCGAACATTAATTCCCCAAATCGAATTAATTCCTCACATGCGGGTCTATATCATTTTTTTGCCGAGAAAAATAATGAGACAATAATTACAATGGGGAATTATGTCGATAAATACGGTAGCCTATATTCTAGTTATTTTTTGATTGAAGACCCTGTAACAAGTAGGTAGGGCAGAATGAACCGGTTCTATGAATGTGCACAGAGAAAGTTAGTTAAGTTGTCCAAGAGATACAGAGACTATTAGCCACCACACACACAACCGGGTATAAAAGAAGAATCTCTATAAATATAAGTGTGTTTGTGTGTGTGTGTAGTGTAAGTAGAAAAGAGTCAGTGTCTAAATGTGGTCATCTTAGTTGTCAAGTGTCTCTTTGGATGGAAACGATGCTCTCGAGGGACATCCAGGGAATTCACTATTACGACAACAAGAACACACACCACCACACAGAAACAGATAGTGCCAACAATAAGTATAATGTCTACCTATAGAAATAGAAAATAGGAGAAGAGTGAGGATAATAAGGGATGCGGGTTGTGTATCCGGAATCCTCTTTAGTAGAAGGTGGGTTACTTATTCTGCACGCTGTTTTAGCTTTCGGTGAAAGGGAAACCGCAGGCAGAGGGACAGAATTGGAAAGGAAGCCAAGGAGGGCAATCCCTTTGGACATACAAGTTAACAGAGCTAGAAAAGAACAGCCTCAATTTCCCATTCAATCCATGTCTTTCTTTTCCCGGTGGGGACACCCACAGCCAAAACCAACTACACTCAACTCGCACACATATCAATCCACGGCTTCTTAATTTCCCATTTCCCACCACATTTTCATAGGCCCATGGGAAATTGGGAAAAAAGGGAAATTTCCGGGAAATGAAAACATTTCAAGAAATTCGTTTTGGAATTTCCCATTTCCCACCACATGTTCATAGGCACAATGGGAAATTGGGAAAAAAGGGAAATTTCCGGGAAATGAAAACATTTTAAGAAATTTTCTAATAAATTAATTAAAAATGATTTAACTACTTAGTTTTGCAACTTTTAAAAAGCTAATTCATACACGAAAGCTATCTGACTTCCCTTTAGTGGCACAAAATGTAAAAATAAGTTATCAAACATGAACTAATAGTCACATTATAATTACTCAGAACACATTTTTATGACTTTAGTACAAGTCAAAAGATTTTATGCATTTTCTTTCCTTTCTCACCCAAATTTTTAATTTTCAATTTTCCCACCCAATGAACCACGCATTTTGTCTCACACCTTTTAGGCTTTCCCAATGTTAAAATTGGAAGTTCCCACATTTTAAACTTCCCCGTCGAAACCTTGTGACACAGCACCTGCACACATCTTTCCCCAAAAGAAGAACTAACTCGCTTTGCTATATCAATCCTTTTGATTACACATCTCATCCGCTTTGACTTAAGGATTGTTTTCCTCTCTGTTTGCTTTATTTCATACCTTCATTTTTAGACACATACACACACAGCCTTAACACTCTTAAATATAGAAAGACAAAACGTAAACACACAAGTATAAAATATCTAAAAATTCCAGTATTTACAAAGAAACCTATTATTATCAAATTACATAGCACGCACATACTAAAAATAATAAAAAATGTTATACACATGGACTTAAGTTTAAAATTTACTCAATGGTAGTTTGTCCCAAAAAATTCCTGATGGATTTTTTCTTAAAATTGAATTCCTTAAGTAATGTCAAAAATGTGACGCACCTTATTTTTAATGCGACACTAGATAAAGGCTATGGAGATTCTAATACACAAATCGAAAACCTCTATAATTATTAAGTGTTAATTTTTATAGCAAAGTAAAAAAAAATAATCCGTATTTTTTTCAATGATTTTTGACAAGTTTTTTAAATGGAACATTTTGCCTTAAATAAGGTCAAAAGTGTGACGCACCTTTACTTATAGGGCGACTCGGATTAAAAAAATTCTTGTGCTATTTTTAGCAATAATTTGGTGCGCATTAAAATCGTAGGATCCTAATCATTTGAAACTACTGCGTAGGATTAAAAAATGAGTAGGTATAGTTGGTGTTTGAAGGATTAAACGTAGATTATTAGCAGAATGAGAGAGATTTTAGTTGGTGGATGGAGTGTAAAGGTGTAGAGACTTTGAAGAAGTAGAAAGTATTGACAAGTTAGATTTAAATGCGGACATAATCCCCGTTAATTAAGATCCTCCCCAATGCACTACAGATTAGATAGCTTTCCCTGCCTAGATCACATGAGCTGAGGAAGGAGAGAAAAAGTTCAGGTAGCTATTATTATAAAGTTAGCATTGAAGTGTCTTTCTCCTTTCCCCCGTCGTTTTTCGACTTTCTCTCCGATGTCATAGGATGGGATGGCTTAAGTAGGTTCTAAGTCTGCCGTCATCAATTTCTATTTGAGAAGGATTAACTTTTGTCTCTCTGCCTTTCTTTTACTTTCACTTTCATTTCTTTAATTTCCTTTCTCTCTCTCTTTTCTGTGGAGAAAGGCTTGAGAGGGAAACGTGTGTATGTGTGTGCACTAAAGAAGAGTATCTTGGCAAAAGCAATTGCCCTCTCCTTACACTTACATACAGGGTCCACCAAAAGTAGCTTGCCATAAAACAACTTGCTAGTATATGACTTTCTCCATGTAAATTTTATTTCATTTTTTACCACTAAATAGCACAGAAATGTTTTTATGTCTTGCCAAGCAATTTAGACTTTCGCCACTTTCACATTTCAAAGTGAAAGTAGAAAAGTGAAAGTGGTGAAAGTCTCATTTGCTAGGAAAAAACGAAAATAATTCTGGAGCCCTATTTAGTGTAAAAATTTCATGACATTAAATTTACGTGGAGAAAGTCGTAAGGTAAGCTAGTTTTGTTGGACCCTGTAGATTTAGATGGTTGGTCGGTTGGTGTAGAATTTCCGGAGAATGAAACATTAATTCTGTAGTGTGCAGACATTAAGCTAAGGTCTAACTAATAAACACCCGGGCAGGCAGGCAGGCAGGAATATATAGTTAATATCAATTCCAGTCCAGTTCAGGTAACACCAATTTTCCTAGCTACTTCCTATTTTATATCACGTCCATTTATTTCAATTCTGTTTGTTCTGCAAAATACCCTACAGGCTTACATCATTCGTCTGGCTAACGAACCTCAACTCCAAAATACAAACAACCGACCTACTATACTACACACTACACACACCAAACACAAATAACACAAGCTATCAACTACGAAACACATTAAGGACTCTTCAAACAGGGCCGGAACAAGCACAGTGTGAAAATTGCCCTTGCAAAGGGCGCTAAAATAGAAGAGGCTGCAAAAATTAACTTTAAAAATGCTAAAAAGTTAAAAGAAAGGACCCCTCGTGATTAAGATCCTACATTGGGAATAGGTTTTGCTCATAAAAAATATTTAATATAAATTAATGTTTTAAAAAATCAAAATCCATATAATTTGTTTTACATTCAAGCTCAGCTCCATTAATTCCAAAAACAAAAAATTCCTCGCATAACGCTAATATTGTTTTTCCTGGGCCGTGATTTCCGTGATTGTAGTTTTCACAGTAAAAATTAATACATTTAAAAAAATCCAAAATCTGTATGATTTGTTTTGAATGCTCAACTAATTTCAAAACTCCAAAAACATTATCACGATGCTTTTTTGAGGATAAGCCCTAAAATAAATGATAAAAATTTCTCGTTTCACGCTAATATTGTTTTACCTGGGGCGTGATTTTAGTTTTGACACAGAATGGGCCATGTGCCGACGCTGGTTGACATGACGTGGTCTATATCGAATGTTGCTGTTTCAGCTAGGTATTTTCATTTTAATTTCAAAGAGGGAAAGTGAAAGTTTGTATATTATGTGTAATGTGTGTGTAGTGTATAAGGTAGAAAGTCGTGATAGGCTGTGTAGATTAAAACGTCGGGAGTCGCGGGGCTAACAAAGAGGGAAGAGGAAACGTAACTCTTGGCAGCTTTTAATTTTTCCAACACAACATCCCCGAAACACAACCGCAATTAAATTAAAGGATTAAACCCGCAGTGCACTCAACTGAACTGAAGTGAAATGGGCAAGCACTTCTCTCTCTCTCCCTTTCGTCTCCTATGTACGTCCTCTATTTATGTATATTTCTCTGATCTGTGTGTGTCCCTATTCTAGAAATAGAGAGAGAGAGTCGACGAGAGGAGAAACAGGAACATTCTAAACAAATGATGATGATGGCGATTTATTTTCTAAGTCTTGTCGTTTCGTTGCATGCCTTGCCCTCTCTCTGCATCCTTCCTCCTTTCCTTTCATTTAGCACACAGAGAGGAATAATATGTACCTAGATTACTATGCAGCACCTGCACGTGCTTTATGCTAACCGGTTTTACGATGGAGTATTTACTATAACTAGCTAACTTTGATCTAACTTTAATCTAACTACCCAAGGTGGTTGAATCTAGCAAGGGAAATTTTGTATTCTCAGGTGAGGAAAGTGGAAAATTTTACAGGTGAAAGGAGAAATAAATTATGTCACCATAGAGCAAGGA
>JABASI010005485.1:0-12239 GCA_019776505.1 Tomocerus nigrus
TGCAATGTGAATGTTAATGTGAATTATGTAAACAGTAAATAAAACCGTTCTATTTCAAAGAGTGCATTTAAGCCTTTCCCTTCAAGTAGTTCAATGCCTCAACTCAGCTTCGTTAAAATGTGAATTCCAATTATGTCACTTTATCGTTATACTTTCCCTCTTGCCTCCTTTTACTAATAACTCTGCGAATCTTTCTAAACTTTTCCTTTCTTTGATAGAAGTCTTTTGATATTTTGATATTAAATAGGTCAACAGTTCATATATAGACCTACAGTAGTTCAAAACACATTTATCAAGATCAAGATTGCATATCGTTACATAGCTCATTACAGAATGCTCTGGATGAATGCTCTGAATTGCTCTGGGAAATTTTCCAAATTGTTATTCATGATCTGAATCTGATGGCCTTTTCGATCTTCAGGCTTCAAGCAATTATAATGTTTGTAACAACTTGGCAGATTGAGTTTTTATCCATAATAATTTAACATTAGAATTAGAGGTCTATTGCGTCTGCTTTTAAGTAAGAATATTGTCTATACAGTCAAAAAGGCTACGTAGAAGTAAAACACATCATCAGAATTGCTGGTACAAAGGATATAATGTTATGTATTCACTCTGAACTGTGACGTTGGTAAGCCCACAGCCTACGCACCTTGTCTTCTTATTTTTGAAATTTCCCTTGAGATTTCTACGATTTTGATCAAGAAAATTCACTATTTATGGAGGCCTAGTATCTTAGTATCTGCAAAGTTAATGAATTCTATAAAGCCACCACTCAAAGTATTCTACGAAAATACAGAACAAATTAGTTTCTGCATAGCTAAATTCATCATTAATTAAACAAGGTAAGAAGCACATTCAGAAGCTTGAAGCTTATAACTCTTTGATATAATCTTGCTACTAGCCACATCAGTAAAATCCCTTAGTCAATGGAATGTATTATATTATGTATAATAATTGTTAGCATTCAAAGTGTAACAAAACTAGTCCTTATAGCATAGTATATGTATATAAATTAAGGACAGTGTAGAAACTCCCTCCCCACTCTATAGGACAATATGGCACATGGCACAATAATATATTATACCAGAATTATCAGTTTCAATTTTGTACCTACTAGCCTACCTAGTATTTGATTACTTATACTGAGAAAATGAAACCAGCTGGAAAATTGCTTTAAAGCAAATATAGTACTAGTTACGTGCTCACAGCTTACCCCACTACAATTAGAATTGTTTTGTAAAGGAAGGAATGAAAATGAAATATACTGAGTTTTTCGTACCTGGCACCAAACAGTTGATATTTTGTGATCCAGAATTCGCATATCTGATGGGTTAAGGTGGTAGCTTGCTGATCCGTAAATTACAAATCGCATGAGTAATGGTACAGAAATAAGAACGGATGGAAGAATGACACTCAGGAGACAGAAACAGAATACTTTACGGGGTCCTTTGAGAAACCCAGTGTTCCCATCTGAAAAACATCAAAATTAACACATTTTCAATTAAATATTTGCACAATTGTTTTGCAATACTAGAATCAGATAGCAATGCAAAATTATATGTAAACGAAATGCGAAATTCTTCCACTGCATATGCCACCTGAGCTGTATGTGTATAATTATTGAAATACAATAATATCGGGAGATAAATGTCATTATAACCATACGAAATTAAGAACAAGAAAGTTGTTTTGTTACCCACTTTGTGTGTTCATTTATGTGGTAACATTTAGCTAAGAAAATAGATCAAAATTCCTAAAAGCTCTAAGTATATCTACAGGAGCAGCACAAAGAGTAAAATTTCAGCTTCCAGTTAACGACACAAGACGAATAAAGCTCTTCATATCAATGTAAAACTTCATATTCTTCAAGGAAGTAAACATTTGGATTTTAATCACGTATTGCGTAGTTTAATCCTTCTATTGCTGCAATCTGCAATTACAGTATGATTCGCTTGTAACAACAACAATGCTTTGCCTAAAATTGAGCCGGTGTAAGATGACTACGAGTGGACGACCTTGAAATTTGTTTCTGGTGTCTGGACGGGCTAATAAACTATATATTTATGATAATAAAAGGTAAGCACATATTATCATTCAAGTATGTCCTGGTGGAGATGTGGAATTATAGCCTGAGTGCTTTACTTATGACTCAAAAACTGCCCAAGGCACAGAAATCTAATATCAAACTGCATATCTTTGCAAAAGGTATGTTCACTTGCACAGTTGTACATTACACGCCTATTTGGATTGTATAGAGAGCGACATTAATTATGTGTATATTAAGATTGCACGTGTAAGTGTCAAAGTGTCATTGTCATTATCATATTTAGTGTTGTGTCGAATACATTTTTCCGCAAAGTACTAATTGTCATTAGATGTTAGCCTTATCAATGATTTAATGCTACATTTTATTCAGACTGTGTTTGACATCTTATCGAACACAATAACTTGACGAAATATTTTTTATAGAATTAAATGAAACACGTGTATAAAAGCTGAAAAGAACTTACTAATGCCTAGGTCGTCCATTTTCTCACTGGATATAACAATTATTTCTACATTAACAATTTCTCGGTGGGTAGTTTGTATGGGTACATGAGTGTTATTTGTGACCTAAAACTCATAATTTACATTATTATTTGATAAAACTTATGTTCAGACTTGTGTACGCAGTGGGAAGAAGCAGTAATGAAGTTCTACTGTTCAACACTGTTTTACTTAATAAATGCAGAAAATAAAATGATGTGAAGTAAATGTACGTTAGGTTCTGCATATAGGGACATTCCATTATTGAATAACTTCATTCGCAAATCCATATATAATATATTCATTATAATAATAGAGCTGATTACATTCAGAATTCTTATCTTTCTATTACACATAATATAGAGTATTAATTTCACATATCCACATCCTTGCATTTGGATACTTTGGCTATGGTTAAAAGTTTCTATGCTTTCTGTATACTATTCTGCATACGCCACATAATGTTTCTGTATGAGGATTTTACGTATGTGTAGGTAAGATAAGTTTTTGCTGACCTGCTTGTAACATCCATGACATAAAAATATATCAGAGCCAGAATTGAATACTATATACGTTTTGTTACAGTAACGACATCATAACACAGAATTCTGCTGGAATGAATGCATACATAATATAGGAACTACCATGCAGTTGCCACAAATGCAAATGAAGGATATGTGTAATTATCTGCCTATTTTATGTATTACATATATAAATTGGATTATAATTATGCTTTGTAGAAAACTGGGGTGCTGATGTACTTTCTTGTATGCATGTTGGATTATAATCTTAACTACCTAAATATGTACAACAGTAGGTAATCGTGTTATTCGGTAATCGGTACTCATGTGGAATAATTGTAATAAAAAGGGATAATAGTAAAGTCTAAAGTGACTAGGCATAATAAAATCCAGGCATAATACAATAAATTGCAAGAAGATTTTAAGACCCATTTAAGTTAATGAAAAATCGTTAAAAATGACTTTAATGCAAGGAAAATAATGGCTAAGTAGTTTTGACAGTTCTGAGCCAATTAATATGCCACTACACGCATTAATTTCCAATTGTTCGGATGGGGAAGCTAACGCTCTCAGTGAAGTGTGTTCACGTATTTAAAAGTTATATGTCATCGTCATCGCAAATTACGTTTAGGTAAATACGTACAAACATTATTCATCACTTCATCAGTTACGATTAATAGTGTCTACGTAGATTTTTAATGCACACTCAAGATCAGAAGTGGCTAGGCTAAACAGAATTATTATCACATGTACTTGTATTGTAATTGTAAATAATAGCAGATAACAAATATCACTAGTGGTCGTGTCAATATCGATTGGCAATCCTACGGAATTGTCTCATTAATAAAAAAGGCTCAAAGAAAATTATTAGAATTTGTAACCTATCATGGTCTTATCATGTTATAAAGGTTGCACACGAAGTTTTTATCACCATGCAGCAAAGCTTATTTTCTAGAGCGACTTATCTTGCAACAATTCTCAAAAGCCATCATCATTCATAATATAATATGATTCCATTTTGTCTGACTTAAATTATTCTGGTAAAAATATGCAATGATCATCGATCGTATTACATTACAGCTTTAATTGTAGTGTAACAAGTGCAGCCGTAGAGATTTCGGTAAAACGATGAAAGGTAATTGCACTATTGAAGGACAAGATTGACAAAAGTTGTTTCCTGATAAAACAATTTTATGTAACTTACTATCTGTATATCTACATATGCGTCTGTGACCATGTCTAGTCTGGACTAGACTGATCCTAGTCTGTTACACTGATGCTATTTACTGATGATTAATAGATTAATAAAGAAGTTAATGACAATTAAACTTATTTAGGTGCATGTATTTAGCGTGACATTTTATTACTCCTACAGTAATAAAGGGCTAATAGAAAGATTCAATAGGACATTCGGCTGGCAATCATGCTGTTGTTTGAAGGAGGTCAGGGTTGACAAAACTAATTATTATGAAGCGTAGGCAGATAAATTAACAATAAAATTGACGGCCATCCAAAGTAGGTTAGTTAGAACTTATAGTATTACTACTGTACCTACCTGGTACATGGTATTGGTATCTGCTGATGCCGGAAGTAACACTGGGTCGTCCCATCATGTCAATTGCATGAACTTGAATAAATATTGGGCAGGATAGGATTTGGGTTCGTGATTTGCGAGTCCTTTTGCTTCTCACGACGACGCTTCTGCATACAAAGATGCACACTTTGTCTCACTCTTCTCTTTTGTTTTATGAGAAAATGTGCTGAAAATATACACCCAGCAGGCGCCCAGGCGAGTTGTTTGCAATCGCACTTGAAAACCCAGTTTAAAAACAGAAGTTCGTTTTCGGTTCGATGGTAAATGGCAAAACAACAATTTGTGATTCACCGGATAGGAATTAGGATGGATTACGCATACTTATTGGCAGGGTATGGTATGCGTAAATCGTGTATAATATTATACTAGTGTGTGTATGTTGCTTTACGAAGAAATGTCTTTTTGCACAAAGGAAACAACTTGAGACTTGGAAATTTTCTATGGAAAAACAAATGTTATGCAATGAATGTAGGAATCGCAGGATGTATTACATACCAATGCGTGTGAAAATCGGTCATTAAATAGGATCATTATATAAAATTACCTTCTTGGGTTACAATCGAAGATCCAATAAGTGATAACTTGATAAGTTGACTGTGGTCGGTATTAGAGATTGTCTACTATGTTCCTACAGACTAAAACCTCATGAACATTGGACTAATTAACATGCTTAAATGTGTAACAAACATAGATACTTTTTGTGTAGGCTATTCTGATATATAATATTTGGATGCGATCAATAAATAGTTCACTTGAGGTCACCAACTGATTCTTGTATGGCTGCCTACGGTAAAAAAGTGTAGGAATTGCTTTCTAGCATTATTGCATCGAAAGTAAACGTGTTAGTTAGTATGTGACCATAAATAGGAGAGAAAAAGAGTATAACAATTCGGCTATATGTCAAAAGTCAGTCACACTCACACCACACATGTTCCTATTCCTGTCTACACGGAGATGCACTATATATCTAGGCAGTGGCAGTAGTAAACAATAATAGGATCTATCTATGTAGTCTCAGTGAGAAATGTTATTTTAGCAATGCAAGTAAAGTGCTCATCCTCTCCCGAATTCTGTGAATGAACTAAATTGAATCTCTGCAGGAGTCTCACTCTGACTCGAATCCCAGTAGAACTTATCGATCTGTTACAATTTACGCTGGATTCCCCTGAATTATGCATCCAAGGCACAACATTCAACACTGTTGCGTTCCTTTTCCTATGTACTACGGATTTATCTTGTCTTTTTCAGACTTTGCACTTAAATCCGACATAGTCTCTGAAACTCAATTCTGGCCCTAGTTCAGAACATTCTTATTATATCTATAGAATTCAGTTTTTTTCGGATCAAGATCAGCTGCGATATTATACTACTGCAATGCTAAACTCGAAATTTGCTTTTCAACACTTGATTCTTGCTACGGAATACTAAAACGGATCTCTTTGTACACACTACTTACATAAACACATCCATTCGAGAACTTCTCAACAACCACATCAACCTACGAACTCACAGCCACCAATTGCACTACTGTGACAATGAACAAAAGTTCAAAAGTTAATGAATGCACAGAAATGCAAAAACAAATCTAATTGTTCATTATATAGAACTTGTTTTCTTACTTTCTGCATATACCAAGTTCGTGGATCTCGATAAGTATCTACTAAATTTCTGTAGAAGGATATTAGTATAAGATGAAGTTAACAAAACGCAGAGACATGTGCAACCAGCAAAGACAAATAATATTAATACCTAAGTAAATGTTTAGACTAACAAGTAAGTGCAAAAGTACACAAGAAGAAAAGATACTGATACTACAACTCAGTTGTAAAGTTGTAGTAGCACATTCGAGTTGTGTTTCGTTTATGCCTACAAGTGTGAGACTGTAACTCAGCTGTTGGGATTTCTATCTCTTTATAAATAGTGCACTTGTAGTAATGCTAGTGCTACACCAAGATAACCACGACACATTACACTTCAACAGTTACACGCAGACACAACTTACAGGCAGAAGAGAGAAGAGAACTAAAGGAAAACGAGAACAGGATAAACAAAAATAATAATAAAGCCTACGCTTACAGCTTTATATGCACAATAGACATTATCCACAAACTTAACTTGTACAAACTTATCTCTACTTATACTTTATACTAAACTGGATAGACTTCACAACTCGCTAGTTACCTCATAATAATAATATGATATACCTATTGTACCTAATCTTCTGCTTTATATACAATTCTCTCATCTGTGTTGCAGGGATTATGGGATAATATTTAGCTTGAAACTTTAGACTCTTATGCATTAGCTTATTAAATATACACACTGTTCCATGAATAGTAGAGAAACCTACTTACATAGCTATTTCTGCTCATATTTTAGAGACAGTTCTCACAGTAAGCAAATGTAGAGAGTCATCATATTCTTATACAGTGTATCACCACTTATAGGAAAATTACTATAAGTGCTTAGGTATACTTCAATGAAACTTGTGAACATCAAAATATCATGTGTCGATACACAGATTGATATAGTTACTATATACAAGGATAGTTGCATGTGAACAGAACAAGTAAAGCATGTTTCCCATCAAGTGTAAATGTGTAAAGCAGAACTCTAACTTTTATACACACCAGCATTAGCAGCAGCAACATTGTATAACTTGCATTCACAATGATAATCATGTTTATTTTATGCATACAATGTTACTAATGTTAGTCGCATTACATTGTAGAGTAAAGAGATGAACTTTTTCTTATCTCTTGCTGTCAGTTCTACTCTGTGTTCAACCAAAGTGGCAACTTTTCTACAACACAATATTAAATTAAATTGTCATGTCTCTACTATATATAAAATTTATAACTATATTTTGATAAGTAATAATAAGGTACCTAATAATTATAGTTATTTTGTCAAAAATCATAACGTAGGTATGTACACAGAAACTTATAACTTATAAAATTATAACAAATATTTAATAAAATCGAATAACACGATATTTTGCTGAATGGACACTTCTTTATCGTATACTTGCCTTTGTGAACCTCAACCTACCTACCTACACAATAGATAAAAAAGCAATGCCCCGAACTGTTATTGAAAGATTTAAGCTAAGTACATTTCTCAAATTATGTTAAAAAATACAAGTCGTACATAAAACCGAGGCGCAATCAACGTGTCTCAAAAACACAATAATAAAATGTATGTATCATGTTTAGTACTTCAAGTAGCTTTGCTTCTAGGTATATCTAATTGTTTTGCTGGTGATTGCATAAATAATTTGCATAATCACTCTTTGATCTAAAATGCTACATTGGCAATGACAAGTGGAGGTACATCTACACTCTTCGGAAAACAATTATGTTCTCAATTTTTCTGCAATAAGCGATTTTATAGCTTTTGATGCCAGATTACCGACAAAAAGATAAAATTTTGATTATATGGCACATTATTAGCAATTGACATTTTTAAAGAGATTCTATAGACCTGCGATCAGCCAGATTTTCAATAGACCAAACTTAGGTGGCTTTCGTTTCGAGAACCAGCATTTATTCGCACAATAAAAGATACTGAACAAATAATGACAATGAGGTAATAAAAATATATGGACCGAGTTAAATATTATGATGCTAGTCTAGTCAAGCCTAGATTTCTTCCATTTAGTGGATGCGTCTTGAACTGCTTGCTTTCCTTGTTCACGTCTTCGTTTGTTAAGTGGATTTCTTGGGTCATAAATTTCAAACCAATCATCAGACTTTGTATTTGCATCCTTAGCAAGAACGGGATCCTTCTCGTCATAGTGTAATGATCTAGCGAGCCTGTTAAAAACATAGATATATGATTAGTACCTATGCAAATAAATAGGTTAAAAATATTTTTTGTCACTTTTTGCTAATATGCTTACCAAGATATGTCTGAAGTATTCTTTTCTTCTTTTTCAACTTCCTCTTCTTTTATCTCATTAGTTAACTCACCAAAAGTTTCTTTAGCAGTTTCTATTTTATTTCTAAACTTGGCTAACAAGGCCAATGTCTGGGCTTCCCTATCTGTCCCCTTTTTTAGGCTACTGGATTTCTTTTCCTTGTACTTCTGCTGTTCATCGAAAAATTCCTTGATTACACTATTGCTTGCAGCTAACTTGGCTGACTTTTCTTCAGCTTCCGAATCCTTTGCTACAATTTCTTCAGTTCGCTCCGCTCGATCCTTTTTCATTGATCGCTTTAAATCTTTAATTTCTTGCTTTATATTATCCATTTTAGTCTGGCTCTCTATTTCAGCATCTTTCCCCAAATAATAGCGTCCCTCATCGACGGCAGATTTTTTCTTGGTGTCTTTACTTTTGAGGCGATCTTTGATTCGTGTCAATTGACCCCTAGGGAAAAAAAATTAATTATCACATTATATATACAATTTTGTGTTACGCTTCCCAAAAACAGCCTGTGATAAACCTAAAATCTTAAACAGAAAATATGCTTACTTAGTCTCGTCTTCATCGTCTTCTAAAGGCTCGTCTTTGTCACCTGAAGTACTCGTTGCAGGATTATCCTCTTCGGATTCAATTTTTTTCTTATCAGCACTAGAGACTTCAGTTTTCTCTATAGCAGGTTTAGAGCTCAGCTTTGGATCGTTTGTAAGATCATGACTCGATTTACTTTTTCCAGTAAACTTCTGATTGGCAACTGCGATCTCTTCCTCTTCTTCCTCAGCTTCTTCCCCAAATGACAAGAGCTTATAATTCCTGTAAAAAAGTAATAAACCAAATGTGAAACAAGGCGTGCAATAAATCAGAAAATGCATTATTTTCGAAGAGTGCTACAAGTACGAGACATTGGGATGCAGAATACTTGTATAGCGTCTCCAATTGAAAATTTACAAATAAATCATACTTTGTAGCAACAGAATTAGATTTTCTTTCGTTTTTAGATTTTTTTTCTCTTTTAATAATTTCGCGTGGAACAATATCAGGAAATGGATTGCTTAAAACTTTGGTGGATAGGATTTTGTGCGGATATGTTGGCTTGTCATCGTCGTCTACTATCCCTTCTTCCAATTTCAGCATATTGTATATTGTATTGCCAGCGACTTTGCCAAAAATTGTGTGTTTATTTTGCAATTCCGGTGTTTGGCCCAAGGTAAAAAAGAATTGAGATCCATTGTCGTCTTTTCCAGCATTGGCCATTGCAACAAGCCCTCGACGCATAAATCGCAGTCGGGAATGAAATTCATCCTGAAAAGCAAATAATTTACCAACATATAGCTTAAATTACAAGATGTGATAGATGCCAACGAACCGAAAGGTAGGAAATGTTAAAAACTTGCCTTAAAAGGTTTTCCCCATATGGAATTTCCTCCAGTTCCCGTTCCAGTTGGGTCCCCACCCTGGACAATGAATCCTTTCACTAGTCTGTGGAAAATTATTCCGTTGTAATATCCTTCCATACACAACTGGATAAAATTTCGACATGCTTTTGGACATTCCCTGGACCAAAGTTCAATATCTATGTCCCCTACAGTGGTCTCTATTAAAACCTACAATTAAAAAATAAGATATTATTGAAACCCATATGTCATAATATGTATTTATATCAGTATATCCCACATTATCAAATTATCATATATTTATCATAACATGCATACATGAAAACTTAATGAAACTTTACTGTTTACCTTTCCTTCCGTCGGCGGTTCTTGAATGTATATGTTACTCATATTCGGTACTACTTTGAATTCCGCTAAGTATGAGAAATATGGGTATCAGTTGTCGCAAATCAAATTTTGTACAAATTATTGAAATTACTAAATATTATGAGAAAAAATCGCTAACATTTTTCATTTGCATAAAACTTTCAAACGCTAATGAAAATGAAAGGAGTTCGGTAACAAGGCTATAATAGATTGTTGATGTTTCCAAATCCCGCGCCCCTGCAGCGTGACTTTCCGTTTACCTATAGCACAGAAATGTTTTCAAGTTGAAAGATAGTTTGAGTTTGACTTTCGCATTGTCATTTTCAGGATCTTCAATTAAAATTACAATACAGCTTCCACTGATTTGAAACTTGTCTTCGTTTCGTACTGTTGTTGGTCGTCTTCATCGTCGTTTCCGGCTTACCAATTTTCCTGTCTGTTTATTGTCATCTCTGTTGCGTCAGCTAGCAGTAAGAAAAATTAATTCATTTACTATCTAAAAATAAACAAGAACGTCACCACACAGGGCACGCTTTTTCATTTTCTCATAGTTTTAACTTTAGGACAAGATCCGTCGTCTTTAATCTGAAAGCTGGATAGACATGGTCACTGTTGACACTAGGCAGTTTACAAGTACAAAAAGATGGAATTTTTTAATAACTTTTGGTGAATATTATTTTAGGACGGACAGAACTACTTGCAGTGCAGTACAGCTTCTTATTTCAATCAATAATTATTGTCAAAATTTACACAGATCTACAATAAAATACTATGTCTGCGGAACCAAATCACGATGACATGATTGCTCAGTTCACAGATGTGACTGGAGTAGACACAGAGAGGGCCCGATTCTTCCTAGAAATGACTGGCTGGCAGCCCCAGGTACGAATTTGAATTTGGAATTTAACAGATCTAATCTATATAATGACAAATTTCCAAATCCATAAAGTTGCTGGTCCATAAATAAATGCATAGTCCATAAATCCATAAAATGCGGAATAAGTATTTTGGTTAGCTACTAAATATTTTTCTTAATGCTTTTATACCTGTCTTTACTGTAATTTGCAGCTTGCTATGGCCAGTTTCTATGAATCTTCTGATATGGAGGCTGAGCCATCGGATGTCCCTGCAGCTGGTGCTGGAGCCGGGGCAGGTTCAGATGCGGATGTTGCAAACACAGGTATGCTGTCAGACCCAAGCCCTGAAGCTGCCACCAGGGCCCAATTGTCCCAAGGTTTGAATAGTTTGTTAGCTGCTATGACCAGTGGAGCAACTGCTGGAATTGCTTTACCTGGAATTCCTCCCCAAAAACCAAAGGAAGCAAAACCGTCAAAACCACAGCATTCCAGTACAAGGTTTGTCAAAAATAAAATGTACAGTCATTATGTAACAAAATCACGATTGTGGAATGATTATGTTCGTAAGCATAGACTTTTTGAAATATCGTAGTTTTCAATTATGTTTTAAAAATTGCTCCAAGCTCCAATTGCTTTTGCAATAATAAATTCTTTTTTAAAAATTTAGAGATGGACCTGTGACTTTAGATTCCCTCCGCAATCGACAAAACTCTGATTTAGATAGCTCTGACGACGATGATCAGAAACAAGCTTTTTATGCAGGAGGATCGCAATCTAGTGGACAACAAGTTCTAGGACCACCGAAGAAACGTGATGAATTAGTCGCCGAAATGTTTAAAAAGGCCAGAGAGTAAGATTTGTAAAGAAATTGAATAGTGACTATTGTTATGTATTTACTATTTACTGTTTTAAGTGTTGGCTCACCATTGGTTCATGGTTGCAATAATGAAGCTGATCATTCCGTTCAAAAAAAATATATATACAGGGTTATCCATATATGTATGAACACGGTCTAGGCTCTCTAGCTCCTGAACGGAGGCTGCTACCAAAATGAGA
>JABASI010005486.1:0-12238 GCA_019776505.1 Tomocerus nigrus
AACAAATGTTCGATTTCATCCTCTTTACAGACTTTACAGCATTTAGATACGATTTATATACATGACCAGCACATATCAATGTCTGTTGTATGCGCAAAGGTAGCGATACAAATGTTCAGGATTTTTTTACTATCAATGTAGGACCAAAAATATTCGACCTGTAGATAGGTGAATAACTAGAATTTAATGAAGAGATAAATATATCATTAACGGGTAAATACCAATTCATTTCATGTACAGAAACACACACTATTGCATTTCATCACTCAAACTAAACTTTCTGATTAAATAGCCAAAAATTGTAGTTTTGAGTATTTTTCATTGTTTGTAATGATATTTCTTACTAGAATACTCTACACAAGAAGATATCTGAATCCATGAAAAATTTGAAATTATTTTTTGTCCTTCTTCATCTTTTGCATTGTGCACCAAGAAAATGAAATCAAAGTTCAACCATTCAGTTAATTCGAAAGGAAGGAATTCAGAGAGAGAGAGAGAGATAGAGAGAGAAGGGAAGCGGTGAGATGCAAGTGACAAGGCACTTGTGTGTCTTTAGTTAGATTAAAAATTATTGTCTACTTTCTTTTAAGAGTACATTGCTTGCACTTACAAGGTTACTTTGTTTCTGTCGTCATAAACTGTGGAAAATAGACAGAGAGACTCTTTCCTAAAATGTAGCAATGCAATAATAGAAGTCAAGGAAGGAAGCAAAGCCTTTGTACTTTCTTTGACTTCAAATAAAACGCAGTGCAACAACAAAGTGGTGCAGTTCAAGTATCAGAGACGAATTTACACAACAGGATTTACTCTTTATTCTACTACTTCTTTTAGATCCTCTTCGCAATCTCTTATCCTTCCTTTCCTTCAAATCTCTCTTGAACTTGAAATTCTAGACTCTTCTCATTCTGCTTTGTTGACTCCTTGTGAGATGAAAAACAATTTATTTGCTCGACAAACGCTATAACCCTGTTATTCTAAAATACACTTGAAAATATTCGGACAATCGCCACAAAATATTTATAGTGCACATCTTATAAGAAAATGCTGCGCAGTATTAAGAAATGAAATCAATACATGCATTAGAGCGTAAAATTTTTATTGCCTACAAATTTGTTTTTGCTATTCATGATTTAACATTTGGATAACATATAAAATTGGCATAACTGTACCATTTCCGCCATAAAAATTGATAGATAAAACATTATCATAATTTGTTCGTCATTCCTTGGGTTAATGTTGTTAGTTTTACATGTTTAAATGTCTCGTCAGATGCGAATGAGAAGAGTCAAAGAAATAATGGGCTTTAAGAGTCGATATAACTTTTTGGTTTGTTTGTAGTCGAATGTGAAGCTAAAAACTAAATGTATAGTACAATGATACTTAGAGAGAGTTAACTTGTGTATGGAACACTAAGTAAGTAATGTAACTACTAGCCATACAATTGCACAGATTCTCATTCTAAATTCCATCATAACTAACAGCTCCGAACTATGTAGCTATGTATCTGTCTGTTGTGCCTAAGTAAAGAAACATTCTTCCAGGAAAGCTCATTAGTTCGCACCTCATTAAAATAAAAGGGAAGGAATCCTACGGAACATTTACATTCGGATTTACTTTACACCCTTACACATTTCGGATATGATGTGTTCGAGAATCTGCTCTGTTCAACTTCATTCTACTCCATTTCCTCCTCTAGATGATAGTGTTGAGCTGCAAGAAGCAAACTTGCTCATAATATAATCCCTTTCATTTCAAAATACAACAAGGGTCAATCTGGAACTTTGTGAAAACGTTTTAAATGTCTTACTGACACTGTATTGATCGCCAGAAACTCAAAACTTAAGACAAGGACGCAAAAAGACCATTTGGTATGGTAATAGGATGTATCCAGCAAAATATAAAATGAGAGTTGGTGATAAAGTCACAGAAATACCCTAAGATACCTTTTCACACTGAAATATCCCAGAATCCCGAATAATACACACTATATAACATAGATGCTATATAACAAGTGTATGTTCCTATTATATATGACCCTAAATTCATGGGGTACATTCGGTTGACAAAGACAAACACACTATTCTGTCCGGCATGTCAAAGCTGAAGAAAGAAGGCGGAGTCAGAGACTCGGCTGTGTGCACACAAACTAACAATACACACAAGGAAGAAAAAGAATAACGAAAGGAAAACTATTTACTCCTTACATGTTCTGAAGATAGCGTATATAGAACGTATCTTTGAGAAAACTGATACAAATAGATTCTCTCCGCTATTTATTTATACATAAGTATCATGAGTGTGTGCCTAAATTGCTCTCTTAATAACGCTCTCTACAGATATATAAGCCTATATGGTAGTAAAATAGGAATATATGGCCAAGGAACAGAATGCAGCCGCATGTTTCCATATTTTCACTTAGTTTTCTTATGGCAAATCCTCGTTTGGTTATTATGGGCGCAGTGTGAAATGTGATAAGGTGTTTGTAAACTGATTCTGCCTTGCCTTCTATTCATATACATACATTATATCTACAGTAATCACTTCCTTTATAGCTTAGAAACCACTAGGCACAGTCGCACAGTGTGTAAAAGTCATTCAAGACTGAACTTGACTAATACGCATACTTACTCACCTCCAAATAGTTACCTATCAGTTATATTCATATGACAAAATATCATCTGAGAGACTAAGAGAGCCTAGGAAAATGTTGTTACAGCTTTTTTGCCCCAACTCCCATGCCATGAGCGTCATAATGACAGATTGTGTTTAGAAAATGGGGATATTTTTGTGCCACAAACACTAAAGACGACAGATAGCCTTCATTTCGATATCCAACTATACCCACATCAACTTTATTCGCTACTGTTAGAATAACTTGCAAAGAAAATTACTAGAAAAAATATCTCGTCTTTCTTGCACATTGAAATGGAGGAAGGTAAATATTTTTGTGCATGTGCATATAATAAAGTGTCTGAAAATGTTTGTGACAAACGACAAACTATCAGTGTCTGATTGCTCAAATCCGAATTCCAATTTTTTTCCCCAATCATGTCGAAATATCAAGTGAGTTTTGGCGACGACTTGTTCATGTCTTCACCGCCTCAGTCAAGTTGACTTTTGAAAATGTTTGGATTTTTTGTTGTAACTTTGCATGCGGCTCTATTTCTCTCTCACTGATTCGAACATGTAAACTTGACTCATTTTCACTCACAGATCATTGACGAAAGTTTACAGTTTCTTTTTCTAATACGCTTCAAAGGAGGAATGCAAATCATTCTAATAAGCTCTATCCTAAGGCATTAACATAGAGATAACTAAAGTAATAAATTCCGCCAAGGAATGCATTGAGTGCTAGTTTGTATGGTAGAGTACGGCAATTAATATCTCACAAATGTAGCAACAGTCCTAACTAGCGTGGGTAAATGTCCTAATAAATACAAGCAAAGTATACATCATTAAAGTTTTAATGAGATTATTAAATCACCTCACAACTATCGCCGCTGAATGCATTTATGAATGAGTGCTATACAAATCGTGAGTAATTAATTACCTCTTTTCTCTTCTAATTGCGAGTTAAACTGTGTGACAAATGCTGATTGCCGGTGGGAATGGCAAACACATTATCTCTCTCAATGTTTTCTTGTCTTAACGACTCAGCCTCAAGATATTTACAAGTAGCATTTATAACATTACCTATTACTTACACCTTATAATTAATGCTATAGCAAACTATTAAAAGTTCATCCTATATACACCCCACATATAGATAAACTTTATAAATATCTTCTTGAACTGTTAGATAGTTAGACAGTAGTAACATGGGAGCCTTTTTATTCTATCAGAGAGGAGAAAGAGATAGAGAGATGCAGCATCTTCCTGTGTGCAACAATAGAAAAGCTGAATAAGTGAAACGGGGTTTATCTCCAGTGAGATTCGGAGTGCCAATAGGAGTAAAAGTTATGAGCCTGTAAGGTCGTTAAGAATGTAAAGGCTTGGTAAAAGGACATTTGATTCGGGTCATATATTGGCCAAATGGTCCTACACTCCTTTTGCGGGGATTTCTATGAAATATTCATCAAAGGGGAGTGGAGAGATGAGCTCTCCTCCTGTCTTGTCTTGTTTTGAATTTTATTACTACGTCAGCCTCCAGGATATTATTGTACATTCATATTATATAGCTATATATATATAACCGATATACTTACACTATATATGCTTATCAATGTAGGATGTATATAAAGATATTTCAATGATTTGTCTCTGCTCAGCCCAGAAGAGCTAGAGTCGAAATTTAAAAGTAGACAAACTGTGTATGTATTTTTTTCATGTACAAACACTTAAGATCCTATCGCATCGTCTTCAAGTAGTTTTACAAGCTTTGTAATGGAATACAGTGTGCATCACACGTCAGCTTACCAACATACATTCTTTTCCATCACAATTGTCTATACATCAGCTTCTATTACATTATAATATTGTCAAAGACAGATTATATGGCTAGAATTGAATAGAAAAGTACGTACCATAGTTATGTGTGCGTGATGTCAAGATATTTTCCTTATACTAACACAATACGTAATAGAAGGACGTATGTACTTATGACTGTGTGTGATGATGGTGTTCTGTTGCAATATAATAAGTTGACATGATGATGTCTCGTCTTTTGTTTCCCTTTTCGTTTTCTTAAAGGTGGAGCTCCTGACACTACACATGACAAAGGAAAAACAAACGTCTCTAATTATTTTACTCAGGCTGAGCCCAAAACCAAAACAAATGTAGTTGAAAATAAATGTGTTGTGTAATTTTATCTGTTTAGCTTGCTCGAATGATTGAATGAGTTGGTCACAAGGAAAATAGCCTCTCCTCTACTCTCCATTACATTACACTGTGCAACTGTCCCATCAAGATGAATAGATGAACAACTTGCTTTGTAAGTTGGGACTCGCTGGACAGATGCCCATGTGTCATGTCATTTAAATCCAATGTAAATAACTACATTCGACTTTGTTTTCATTCTGTCCACAGAGAGCGAAGAAATGAAAAATGAGCCACAACGATCTATGCATACTTCATCTTCCTAAATGTTCTTTTCTAGAACTTGAAGATATTATTTAAGAATATCTGCCGATTCCATGCTGTATAGAATAGAGTACTAAAAATTGAAATGATATAGTAATGTAAGAAAAGATACACCTCCGAATTACATTCGAATCAATTACATGTAAATTGCATTTTTCATACAAAAAATGTAATAAAAAAGTATTAAAAGTATCTAAGTACAAGCAAAATAGTGCTATAAAAATAATACTCTTCAATTCCACCTATAAATTGGATCAGAAATGCAAAAATTACAATTTAGTAGCACTACAGGTGGATAACCAAAAATTTTTCCCGTTATTGAAGACATGACATAATATTATTATTGATTTAACAAAATCGTGTATTCATACCATCATACCATAAAATATGTACCTTATGAATGAGATATTCATAGCATAATTAAATATCCTAAATAAATGTGTATGATATTTTGTATTATAATACAAACACCATTATATACAATTTTATTGGTTTCTTAATCAAGTATACAGACTGCTTCAAGATCTGTGGTGTGTGAACTTGAACATTTGGGAAATGTTCCAGAGAAAACATAAAACAAGGAGCTACATAAAATGTTCCAAGTTTAGTTATCAAGTTTGCAGTTCTTCAGTTCAATGTTTTTTGTCTACCTACCTACAGATATATATAGTAAGTAATCCTTTAATGTTACATTATAACCAAGTAAGTATATAAAGTACTGTGGCAAATACCTGTCGGATCATTCGACTTTTGTTTTTTGATTTTGCATCGTGTTGACTTTTAAAGGCAACTTACTCGATTTCCCAGCATGAATGCCAATGCCACTGTGGAATACGGGGAACGGTGAGTCTGTAGCTTCCATACTGCTCTACAGATGGAGAAAGAAAAGAGTTGAGGGAGAGAACAGTGAGCAAGAAACGTTTCCCGACAGAGTTTTCATGTTGTCCCTGTCTCATCTCAACTCTTTCCTCACATCACAGCAACAGCCAACAGCATGCAGTAGCAGCAGCCTTCTTGTGTTCTCCGTTTTTTCTCGGTGAGACATTTCTAGGAAAAACAAGATGTAGACCGCATGGTGTAAAGAAAGCAAAACTATAAGAAGAAGAAGAGTATCAGAAGAAGAGTTAAGTTGATAAGATGAGATTCGCTAAATACTTGATGTTTTGTCAACTACTAGTCAACGCAATGCTACTAAACATACTTTTCCCAGAAGGCTCAAATTCTTCCTACAGCTGCACATAATTAATCAATCTAAATACGAACCCCAAATCACTCACTGTATTTTATTTATTAGTAACAAATTACGATTTAAGTTTTTTACAATTCAAAAGCAATCCAATGTCTAAGCTGATACCGATACTTATCATGTAAGTACTACTACGTATATCGTTCGGGTTTTCATGAAGTTGTAATTTTCGAAAATAGACAGTATGCAAAATGATTACTTACACTGCATTTTCACTTTAAACCTACAATCTATGTAGCAATACATTTAATTTTTTCTTCGAATAATTGTCAGTAACTTCCCGACGATGGTATATTCAAATCTATTGGTCAACATAGTTTTTAATTCTTCTGTAATTAATGATAATTAGAAGGAAACTAAGTATGGTATAGGCAGGTATACAAAGGTATCTTTTACTTATCTCTAATCTGTGTAGGTAGAGTAGGTTCTCGTCTCGATGAAATTAATTGGCTTGATGGATTACTATAAACTTTAACATATTTATGTGTGGTAGTAGCCGTAGTGGTATGAAATGAAATGACAATGTGCATAATAAATATGCAGTATTTTTGTCAAGTGAAATGGCCTTGGTTTTGATCTTCGGGCACAGTCCAAGTGCAAAATAAATTCTAAACACATAGTAGTGCAAACAACATAATTCAACATATACACAAGTAGGAAATCATCAGAGCGACCAATGAAGTACGTAAATGGAAAACATTTTTCTTTGCAGGAAGTCATCTGAATGAATTGTAAATACCTCAAAACTAGTAGGCGGCAGGTTGTTAAGTGCATTTATCTGACAGTCCCGGTCAAATCTGACTTTCATTAAAATATTAGGTACCTAGATGACCTATTTTTACCTAGAGAGATGAACTGCAGTGTATGAGGCATGCTGCGTGTGGGTAAGACGTAATAAGAGTTTTAAGAGAGTTATGAGAGTATATATTTTGTAGGAATTTGCTTTTCAGCGATGATTTCACCAGTTGACGAATAGTTGTAAATATCTTACATCAGTTACATCATAAAATCATAATGGATGTCATCATACCAAGTATCACAGTGGTATGGTATCACATAATCCATGGAATGTAAATATTGAAACAATACTGCGTATAAATAGTATTATGTAATTTATGTAGTATAGATAGAAACGTATACTAGTCTTACAAATAAGTATAGTGATTTGTTTTCGCATTCACTATGTGCATAGCCCGACAGACCATAAAGTGTTACAGGAAATAAGATGAGACACAACGCATTACGCGAAGTCTTATCTTATCATGCTATAACTTCCTGATAAGAGATTGCAATTATTATTTTTGGTAAAACATTTGGCATACTTATAAATAAGGTCATTCTTTATCATCACTTCATCACCAATAGCGGTTTATTAGTCGTCTCGTGTGTAAGCTTTGGGTAAAAACCAAACCGCTGCATTGTAAAAGTTTCAACAACAAGAAAAGATCTGTTTGTCGATTTTCATCAGTAAAATAATAAATAACAGTTTTAAAAATGAGTAGAAAACTTGCAATTTTACTCTGCATTGCATTTGCGGCAAATATTCACGGTACTCATAGCAGAGAGCTGGATTACGGGGAACCTTGTAGTACAGATCCTTCAGAATCACATTTGCAATGTGACAAACAGAAAAATCTTGAGTGTTCTTCTTCCACATCCCCAAATGTTTGTGCCTGTATAGCCAGTAACCAATTTAATCAGAATCAGACGGAATACGACAGAGACGCACGAGCTTGTTTTCCTATAGCTGGAATTGCGGATTCATTTCGATGTCAAGTCGACGGTCAGTGTACATCTTCTACTTACGGAACTTTCTCAAGATGTAACACGGAAGTTGGACAATGTGAATGCCATTTCGAGACAGGTGAAACAAAACTTGTGGAAAATATTTGCTTCTTATCAGAGCCAATCCTTTTCGGTGGAAGAAGTGTGTCGATGAAAAGTTGCAGCCAAAATCAGGATTGCACATCTTCTGCTTGGGAACAATTGTCACGATGTAACTTGGCCACAAGAACCTGTGAATGCTTCGATACCGTCACCTATGGAAAACGACAAGTCGCTCCTTACAAGGGAAAATGTGTACTGGCAAAAAGACTAGAAGAATTTTGTGATAGTGACGATGAGTGCCGAGTCGGAGGCCTTGTCAATGCTGTCTGCTCATTTCATCCAAACTACGTGTCAAACAAAGAAAAGGTTTGTTTCTGTCCAGAGGGTGTAGCATGCGACGGCGACAATGGAGCAACTGCTACGAATGTGAAAATTGCTTTTCTCGTCCTTTGTCTTTTGACTTTGGCAGTTTTTCACTAATTAAGCGCGCGTAATCTTTTCATAAACGCTGTTATAAATAAATCTTTTGTTGTCTTCCTGATGTATACTTATTGCATTTTACATGAATATTGTTATCATATTGAAATTGAAGTGGGGTTTACCTTGTAGCAAATGAACAAATAAAAGCTATTTACTGATTTTCATACACAAAAATTTGTATTACGCATTTTACATAGTAGAAACAATAATTATTACTGTAGGAGTTATGGCATAAATTCCTGCGTAAACATTAAATTTTATTATGATTAGTTGCATATGTCGCTGCTTAGAAGACACTTCAGACCAGAAAATTAAATATCTAACCAGTGACATTGCATGCATCATCTTTTCATGCATACAAAGTATATTGAAAACAAGAACATTGATGTTATTGTAATGTGTAGGTAGTAATGCTAAGTGAAAATGCCCGCATACCAAAAGATAATCTTGCAGATGCAGAAAATAATTTATTTTATTGAAACCATGTGCTGCATAAACATCNCATACCAAAAGATAATCTTGCAGATGCAGAAAATAATTTATTTTATTGAAACCATGTGCTGCATAAACATCCAAATAACTTTAAAAGAATTTTGTTTCACACGCTTGTTTTTCCATGTTATGTAATGCCTGCAGTCTGTACATGATTAACATTATATGCATCCGCTACCTACATGATTTTAACTTGCACTTTAACATCTGATCATCTGATCATTAGGAGTTTGTCCTCCATGATACATTTGAAATTATTTATTATATGCCTATGCTCGCTTTGATGGATGACTAAACGGAATGTTTTATGTTTTTAATTATTGTTTAGCTTTCGTAGCTTTTGGTACCTTACAATTTACTCTATGAACGATACTTTGCAATAATTATATATTTCGCTGGTGTAGGTAGCTCTTTATGATTCATGATTTCCAACATTCCAACCATGAATTTACATTCATGTTCCCAAAACACAGATTTTCCAGTTAACAGTTTTGTAGATATCTGCTGCGTACTTTAAGATTATTTAATCTGCAATTGCGGCCAGTGGAAAATTCTCAGAATTGTTATCGTTTACCTACTTCACTACGATTAGGCCTGAAACGACTTAATGCTCTTTTTGAGGATATTTAGATAACTTGTGACCACTTTTCAGCTGACAGTGATTACCCGTTCTACCAAAGAAAATTGGTGTGAAGATAAAATAGTTTTGTGTGTAATCAGAGTGTTGTTGTGACTTTGACACGCTACACCTTAATTCAAACGCTTGGTTTCACAATAAAACTATCTAAAGAAAGGAGGAGGCAAGAGGCAATGTACGATTATAAACATTGATAGCAAAGCAAAAAATGTTTTCTATTATTTATTAAGCACCATGAGCTCCATTGTTTATGCTTTACTTAAGTATACGACATGTTATAGGCAGTAATGGATATTGGGTGGTTTTATGTCTTAGCTTGTTACCACCTTTTGTGTGGACAACTACTTCTCCGGGAGTATATAGGAACAGAAACATATTGGATACATGTTATAACTCACTGCATCAGGACGAAACACCAGGATAGCTAGATCAAACAAAAACATTCGAGTTAAATAAATATATATCGTAGGACATATTCTGTTGACACGCAAACTGTGTGTGAATGTGAATTATGAAGTTTTTAGTGTAAATGTGGGATGACGTGTCTGTATTTTCTGTGGAACACGAAACGAAAGGATGCAGGTACTTTGTTGCATTTTGCATTTCTAGTAACGTGGTGCCTTATTTCATTGGTTACATTTTGTAACCTGAAACGAAATAGATAAAGTCAAAACTAACGTAATGCATTAATTATTGTGCTATAAAAATAATTATCTCACAATTTGATTTAGTGCATCCTAATCCTGTCCATGTTGTTCACTTAGGCTTATGACTAAGAGAATGGTAGGCCACATAGACACAGAAGATTGTCACCAGGAAGATCAACATGTATGGAAACAAATGAGCATAATTTGGGAACCTCTCGACGACCATTTTCATAAGTATGGCAATAGCTATTATAGCAGCAACTGTACCAACGACTGCCAGTAAAAAAAGCAGCATATGAAGAAGGCTGGCCTGCATGACCCTTAATGCGTCTTTACTCATGACTGTCACTTTATAGCTATTCCTTATTTGAAGGGATAAAACAGTGATGTATTACTATAAAATTCCGTGAAATATGATCATCAATATTAAAAAGAAATAAATATTTTTTAGTAAATACAAGTGCATAAAGCATAAAAGGGGAGTCTGGGGATACCTACTTTGATGATGACGACATAATTCGTGCCTAAATTATTACCAAAAGTATTCTAATTTGATTACAATGTTCTCTACAGTCAACTCTACAGTCTACTCCACGGAGTTTCTGTTAGTAACAAAAATTATTTGTGGGGTTGTCACGCTATATGTAATTCTGGCTAAAAATTCTTAGCAATTTAATCGTGGTAAACTTGTCTTAGCATCCAATTAGAAAGCAAGGTGGTCTCTTTCTGATTTGTGTTGGGTCTGTTACATTAAGAACCAAATGTGTAAAATAGTCACTAAATCTTAAAAATATCTAGTCTCTAAATTACCCGGGGATGGGATGGAGATGAAAGTCCTTAGTGTTTATTGCACAGTAAATTGAAGATGCATTCATAAGCATATGACACTACTGTGTATGGTTGTAGTTGTAAGCCACTGCATGCATGGGATGTTTCTAATTTTTCTCTAATTTCAATGTACAATGGTGTAGCTGTACTTTAAGGTTTAATTTTGTTGTTGAGTGTCTGCAAATCTTGATTCCCCAAGAGATCTTGTTATTGCATATTCCCCAGCTCATATTTATCACTGTCTTGACTGCTATCTTATATTTGTGGGAACGGGAAGAAGGCAGATCGGCTTGTCTTTGCCTCATTTTCATTACTTCTTCCGCTAAACTGCAGTACTAATACCCGCTCTGTACTTCTCTCTCCTCCCGGAACTCAATAAATTCCAAATTGCAACAGAACTGCAAAGTAGTTCAGACACTATAGACGGATTTCAAGGGGTGAAATGTTTTAAATTCCAAAATTATACCTTTTCTATACATTATATATTTATAGTATGCTACAGAAATGTATACTACAAATATTTGTACGGCATAGCAGATATAGGCTTCGGAAATATATGCATATAAACTTGAGAGAAGAGAACGAACGATTAATTACGAATCCTCGCTAATTTCTTCCAATTAAGGAATAACTTCACGCTTTGACAGACATGTAAATAAATGCAGATGTAAGCTTTTCCTTTAGAGCATGGTAGCAAGTGAGGGAAGTCAAAATCAACCCTCCCCCTTCATTTTCTCTATAGTTTAACAATTTACAATTCCATTGCAATTGCTCCCTATATATATTTACGTAGGTATATATATAACGTATTATAAATGAGTTCTGCCTGTTTACTCGTCAAATCACAGTGTGGATTAAATTAACAGAAGTTGTCCATCAAGAGAAACTTCTCCATTCTTAGTATAGGGTGGAAATATAATATAAGTATTCACTTATTGTTATCAACACAGCTAGTCAATAACGAAATTAGGAAACTGGCTTAATACATTTCATTTTGATGTT
>JABASI010005487.1:0-12236 GCA_019776505.1 Tomocerus nigrus
AAAATCACGAAAATCTTGAATATTTTAGCATGTCAAATGTAAACGAGGTCAAATTGTCAAGATTTTTCTCTATACGTCTGTAGAGAATAAAATTTTGAACATTATTTTCCTCTACCTTTCATTCATTAAATCACTCCTTTGGGCTAAACATCGATTTGAAAGGTCAAATTCCTATGTAAATGGCAAAATTTCAAACTTCCCATACAGGCGTACTCATGGCTCTTAATGACATACTTAATGAAATCTTGATGATCATCGTTAATAAGTGGTTTTACTCACCCTGTCCATAAGATATTGGACATAAACATGTTACGACGGATGTAAGTAAGAAGATCACAGATTTGCATTTGCTATTTATCATATTAATACCTTTTTTGTTTATAAGAATAATACTTTTTCAGTCAGGTACTTTACTTTTGTTCATCCAGTATTTTGGCTTACGATGATATCTTAATATTATAACTTTAATTAATGGTTTGCAAAATTTTGAATATCAACTAAAAAGTACATAGACGATAACTACATTGGGTTTTATTGAGCCTATTATGAATCTTTGTACACTAGAACACTATTTTATTCTACTAACAGTATATATCTGCAGCTTCGCTTACTTACAGCACAATAAATAAAGCTCGATATTTTAAAAAGACATAATTTCACTATTTACATAAGTTAACGAAATCAAAATATGAAACAAAAACAATGCGTTGTTTAGGTGTAAATATTATAAGGAACTCAACTAGTTGCTTGTGTTTGGAATATTTGTATCTACACCTGTTTGCATCCATCTGTTACAAATTGCCCTTATTCATGCTCAAGTTCATTTAACTACATTTGTATGTCTCATTCAGCCGGCATCGTTTTTTCATCGAGTTTTGTGACTTTCATTCTCCTTGTTTAGATTCCTACTGTTTGTCCATTGCATAATTTACGACATGTAGATTTTATGCAATGAGTCACTCACTACTAAGAAATTCACGAAGAGCATTGAATAGCTAGCTTCTTGTTTTTGTTAAGCGAATGTATGATGTAGCCTGACTGAAATGCATTGTTAAGCATTTTCTCTTTACAAGTTATTTTCTTGTAATCCTGGTGAGCCATGCACTTACTTGTGAAGTGCCAAAAAGTAATTAATGTGCTTATTATAGTGCTTAGTACATATGAATTATTTACAATAGATATGAATTGATAAGTCATACATTACCAATAAGTATATGATACACAGTACACACATATTTTAGCATATATCAATTGATAAGCGATTAAAAAATTAAATTGCATCGATAGAAGAGGTTTATTCACAAAGAAACGTTTCAATTTGGTGGATCTAATGCAAATATGATATTTTATCTTTTATTCGAACTGAAAATACAATATGTAATTTCCGTTTTCACTTTTCTGATGCCATGATCATATCATAAGGGTTGCTTAACTTTAAATGATTTGCTATTTACATGTGCTACACTTCAACAAATTGTCTTATTACTCAGCGGGCGATTTTCCAGGAGATATTAAAAATCTATATTGCTGTTTATGTTTCTAAGTTTACAGTACGTAAATATTGTATGCATTCATTGCATTAAAATACGTTTATTTAACGTAAGTGGGAGTAGTGGGACTAAGCACTTGAGGATGAGTTCGATCCGCCACTTCACACAATCCAATGTTGATTAGGGCCAAAGCTACAAAAGTAATAATTAATATATTCCTTGTTCTCTTAGAGTAATTTGATTTAGTTAAGTTCAACATAATTCCTATGTAATTAATAGCAATGTTTCAATAAAGGAACAATTAAAGATTCTTAGTTAGGCTCATTTAAGATCCATAATTTTAATTAATTCTCAATAACTTATTTTTGCTATTAAATTGCATAGGTTACTTTTACTTCATTGTAAGTCATGTTAAGTAATACATTATCGATGAAGATAAAAATTATCTTACCGGGATTGCATTTTTGGGCACACCATAGGACACCTGGGTTCAAATATAACTGACCATCGCTCGCACAAACCACTTCCAACCTTTCGCTCATATCACAATACTGAAACTCGGAACACGTGACATTCTCGTGCATTAAAGGTTTCATGTACATGCTACTCATCAGGTCTAGTTCGTCTGGATAAAAATTGTGAACTAAAATTTTCCCATTATTTTTATCAGTAGAAGCTGAGTCGTTTCCAGTAAGAATTAAACATAAAGCTGTAATTGTGATTAAGTTCGTTTGATATTCTAACATGCTTTTAGAAACCTGCTATATAGTATAATAAATTACAGCACTAATACTTAGATACACACTAATAAACTTCATATTATTGTTCTTGAGAATGTTATATACTCCAGGATACTGACATAATAATTTTTAGCTCAAGTGGGACAGTTTTGATTTCCTGAAATTGATGCCGGAAGTTTAAGTATCCAAAAAAAAATCAGTTTTCATGAAATGAAATGGTGGTGACGACATGAAATAAACTTTATACCTACACATAAAGCCTAGGTATACTCGATAATGCTATAAGTAATTAATTTTTCCCCATAGGAAACTATCTAAACTTTTTAATAGATAATAATAAAAGTTTGCAGTGACTGTGGTCACAGAATGTATACAATAATAAAATTGCATTGAAAGTTTTGAAGAACTATAAAGTAATTACAAGCTTGTTGAAATTATTATGTTTGTGTACATGATATAAAACACACATTGTTACATAACATGCTTATATTATTATGTGGAAGTTATTAGAATTTTTACTTTACTCTCATACGTCAGATAGTAGTACATAACATTACATTACCCATTTAAATTGCTCTAATGTAGATATATTTGTAAAACAAAATATGGATGTAGTTACGCTCTGTTCATAAAATTATTGTTGTGGCTTATGTGGCTCTGGCTCTAAATGTAAAAGTTCTGCTTCAATCTTCTTTGCAATTTATTTACATAACTCCATATCAGAAAATCATATTATTCAGGTAACATCCACGAACTACGTACGTGTTTGCTAAACTTCGATTGGTAGGCACAATACGCTTCTCGTGATTGTGCATGGAAATAGTTTCTTTGCAAATATTTTTGAGATTCACTAGACAATGTTTGCTACAAAAGTAAGTTTACTTGGAATTTGGAACTCTTTTCATTAGGTATACCTAAAATTTTAAAACCTATATCTAGGTTAGCTATATTATTATAGGTACACCTATACCTATATCAGATTTAATTGAGTCATAGGTACATACAGTTGTGGCTGATTTCATTTGCCTCATATAGAAATGCGACCAAATTACTTGAAGTTTGACCAAACGTTCATTGTGTACATCAGTACGAGTAGGAATATATCAAAGCTATACTAAACTGTGCATATTCTATTGAGTTAGATTTGCCAACAGGTTTGTGTACTTCCAAATGTAAAGTAAATATACAAAACCCACTATTTATTTGTCCAGTTCCCAATAATTTCTTTCATCCCACATTCTTACAAACCCATGACCGTTCGTTAATGTTTTGTGTATTGGTATCCTATAACTTTGCCATTTAAGAGTTTTCCGTTTTTTCATGCAGACATTTATTAGTAAGGGTTAGTTGTGTAGTTGTAAAGAGTTTTTTCGGGCACTATATAAATAGAATCACGTGTCCAATTGACATCAATGTGTACCTATTTATATGAATAACAAGGGATTGAAGCATAGATTGTATTTAGGCATCTGGTCAACATTAAAATTCGACGACTAAGCAATTACTGTAACATTTATTGAATACCTACTTCATTAGCTCTACACTCGTAACTTATTACTGTCCAATCGTTATAATCTTTTGGTAACAACTTTTAGGCAGAATGAAATATAACAGTTAGTTCTACAAGTGAAAGAATCATTTTCATTTCCAAAAATTCCCAACAGTACGCTAAAGTTTTTCCATGGTACGAATTGGGTATTTTCTTGTAGTTTGCGTCTGCTTACAATGCAAAATCTGCAGATCCTTAGAAGAAAATAATCAAAATCAAGACTTACCTTCAGTAGATATACATTCCAAAACTGAAATTTTACAATTTCTATCTCTATTTGCCACATGTTTTATACAAATAATGGCTCCTATTCCCAAAAATAATATTGAAGAAACTAAAACACTAGGATTCGTTAGCGAACTGATAAGTTATGGTTATCAGAGTGAATACAAATTTAAAAATGTAGGATTTGTCATACAATACGACTGGAAATTTAAACCCACTTTAAACACAGACTGTCTACAGTGCGTAACATTTACACAAAGAAAATACATTCCCTGCTACACAAAATATTTCATTTTATCCAGTGTTAGCAATTTCTCTGATGTAGAAATGAAACGGTTTAATTTAAATCTGCATTATGCACTTTCAACACAAATATTAATGGAAAATTCAGACTACGCAATTTTCTTTCACGAAGCAAATGTGAGCAAAAGTATTTTGTTAAGCTATGCATCCGTAGATACTACAACTAAAATATTTCTAGTGAATTATTTTCCAGCAGTGTGCATGTATTGCCTCCAATGTCCCTCAAACAAATTACGCAAAGTTTCTAAATCTATTGACAGCTTAGAGGAATTGGAGAAAAAGTGGTCATCGGTTCATAAGAATCTGGAAAATTCTTACGTCAGTTTCGAAATCTTCCAAAAAGATGGTGCGTCGGATTTACAACAAATGGGAAGATGTTATTTTATAAGTCAAGAGAAAGGAAAAGAGCATCAACTTTCTGAACAAATATGCGCTATACAAAAATTATCTCAAATAATGAATTTTACCTATTCATCAGCAAATATGGTGAAGAAGAATGCTGTAGGAGGAGCCAATTTTGCGAGCATTAAATCTTCGTTTATTCTAAGCAGGGAATATGAATTCCGATTTTCATTCGTTCCAGTAGCCTTCAGGATTGATTACTATACATTTGCTGTCGTCGTAGATAAAGGACTGTACACTTGGTCTTTTCTTTGGAAACCTATGGACAATTCAACATGGCTGCTGTGTGGCTTGGCCATTTTGACAACAACCTTTGCATTTTCTTTAAGTTTATCATTACCATACATTTTAATGTCCAAAGACAATAATAGTAATTACTTGAAATATCTATCTAAAAGGGGAAAATATTTCTTTGTAATTATTGCGGCTTTGCTAGAACAAAGTCAATCTACTCTCATAAATGCAGTTCAGCAGAAATCATCAAATAATAACGATCCTCCAAATATCACAAGATTTATTGTAGGTATATGGATATTAATCACACTTGTCATCAGCAGCGGCTACAAAGGAACACTTTTTGCTCTGCTTACAAAATCAGTTGTACCAAATGTTCCAAAAGATTTAGGAGAACTAGTCAAAACCCCTTACGAAATCATATGCAACGATGATATTCTTACAATCAGCAAACATTGGAAAGATCCAACAATTATCAATGAATATTGGTCTTCAACTCTGAAAGATGAAATCCTTGATTTGAGAAACGGACTACCAACATATGAAAGCAATCAGCATCCTGTAGTCATCAGAGAATTAATTTCTAAAATGATATCTCTAAAACTCTCAGGACTAGAGTTGTATTTAGCCTCGAAAATGAAAACACCTCTTAGACCCATTTATCGAAATTTGGAAGACAACAAAGACAGGATTGGGGATAAGAAAAAAGTTGTAATACTAGGAGCGGAATTCGCAATTATAAATAAAGTTGATAAACTTCAGCAGTTTTCAGATATTATGGCTAATAGCTACGACTATAGAGATTCTGATGTTCACGTTGTACTTGCCCCTAAAGGTTCTTCCGACCTGAAAAATATATTTGCATGGTTTGTAAAGAAAACTATTTTTGGACCTATTCTAAGTCAAAGTATCTTTGCTTTGTTTGAATCTGGGCTATACAGCAAATGGGAAGAAAATTTTGACTACCATCAAGCGAAAGCTGATAAAAAAGATGCCACATTTGAGAAAAACTCTAGTGCTCCTGGTCTAAACTTTGAAAACGACTACAAAAGAGACCAGCCGAAAGCATTAAACTTTCATGTTTTTAAATCTGCCATATTCTTCTACTGTTTCTGCATTATGATTAGTGTCTTTATTTTCTGTATAGAAATTTTACGACCCTTTATTAAGAGTAAGAGTAGGAATTTATGGACAGCTACAGCTCGGATAAATGAAAATGGTTGGTAATCAAAAGAAATGTACGAATTCATCAATTATTTATGTGTGCTAACCTGCTAAACAAATCATGTGTGTAGACAATTTTGTGCACACAATGCGCAGAATTATTCAGGGAAGCATGAGACAAAGCTGTTTTTCTAAAATCTTTATATAAAATCAAACACCCTTCTGTGTGTATCTTGACGTAACATCTTGTTCTGATAAAAAATAATTGTTATGCATGCATATACACTAGCAAATAATCATTATTTTTGTTTACTTGCATTTAGTCAGAGGAAGTTTGACTTTTATACGTAGAAACAGTTACGCCTTTCATGGAAATTACAGATTACATGTTTCTAGACATGGCATGATGTACTACTTACTTTGTAGTATTTACGTAGTTCAATGCTTATAATGTGAATTACATAGTAATATTCAAGTTTGCGCTTATGCATTAGTTTTTGTATCTGAGTGTATGAATCTGAGTCGGAAAATAAAAACATTCTTCATTTTGTAACATTGTGTTCGTCATAGTCATGATTCAATTATTAAATGACATTAGTTAACGCGTGTAGATACTGGGTTTACTGGGTACACGACGATGTGCTTATTTAAAGTAATTCGAATTCATGATTACATCATATCACTAGCCTTACTATTTCCTTATTACATGCATTTACGTGTATGTCAAGAGTCAAGACAAGACTCAGAAACAAGTGTTATTTATTGTAATATTTGGTGCTTTGGATTATTACATCGTCAAAACGAGGGTGTCTCACGGAAAACAGAATGATAAGAATCTTGTTGCATTAGCAAGAATGTGAATCACTTTGTCTGCGGTTCGAATTATTGAGAATAAAAAGAATGGAGCCGATAGTTTCCTCTCCCAATGCAATGTAATAATAAGATTGTTATATCATTAAGCATTGGATAATGGGATGCCTGCTTGGACAACTTAAACACTATAAACGCACATGATGATTGATGACACTAATTGTACTAGCAGAAACACTACTAAACAAGCTCAACAAACTCCTAGATACCTTATTAGGTAGCTAAATAAAGCTGTATTTAATGACGCAAGAGAGCAAGAAAATTTTCACGGCTCATTATCCTCATTATCCACATAATAATAATTATCAAGAAACATTGTTTATATGTTCTTGCTCCAACACTCAAGTCAGCAAGAAACGCACAGTACTCACATTATACTCATTATGCCGTAATTAATAGCAAATAATTTTTGTGTAGTATGTATAGGTACCAAAATATGGACAGTAGAAATTATGTTAGACTTATAGACTACGTATTTTTCAGTTGTAGTTATCGATTAATTCGCTTGAGATGCTGTAGGTTCCTTCAGCTTTCATCAATTCCTCAGCAGGTTGAAACTGTTGATGTAGTATTGGCAGCAATTTTAATACGCATTGGTATTTGTACTATTATTATTGTGATGGATGTTCGTAGTTTCGTAGGTATTGCATCTTCCGTTAATATCAAAGACCATCACTCATTGAATAAACATAATAATATAGGTACTATTACATCATGTTTTGATCATCCACATTTTAGCTTCAATTATATCACAAAAACTTCGATGAGGAATATAATTCAATTATATGATTTATGTGTGGGTAGTAGATATATTATATAAAACGCAAATTCCCCCGTTTAATATTCGACGAATGCAATGCAATGAATGACTGTACAGTCAGTTATCCACGCTGTTTCATTGGGGCACAAAATAGAGTTGTTTACTTTAGGTACATTATGAGCTGAGATTCTTGGATCTTCATCAACTTAGTGACCCCAAACGTTGTAATTCTGCCTGCCTTATCTGTATGTATGGAGTGAGTATCTTAAATCATCAGCTCTCGTTTGCTTTTGTCATTTCATCAAGAAAGAAAACAAATGGAAGGGGAGAGACTAGAGAGAGACGATGAAATTGAGATGAGAAGAGAATGCCGAATGGCATAACATAACATAACTAACTGCTACTTTTCACGGCGTATAGAGAAGAGAATTGAATTTAGGTACCCAGACCATACCATTAGGCGCTCACATTGCGTCGCCAACTCAAGTAAAAAATCAGGATAAGCTATCCATGTATAATGATTATCGTCGGTAGAAGTTTATTTCATGTATTTACGTGATAGTAAAATTGAATAACACACTTAGTGTCTAGTCTAATCCATTATGCGAAAATCTTGCTACAAAGGATGAAAAACTGTGTATATTGCAGTACACGTAAACACATTATCCTAAAAGTACGTCACGGAATGGGCAAGGATTAAGAGAATGAATTTCATATTGAAATAGATTTGTCGTTTAGATCATTAAAATGGTCACAAGTAATACAAAAAACAAAGCTCTAAAATTTTTCACATGATTATTATGCATGTCTGATCTTGATACTTTCTTTTGTTCTGCTGTTCCCTTATCGTTAGGTTATTGATACGCTTGCTAAATACATGCTGACTTATAGCAATGATTTCTTGGAGCTACTGTGTTTGGATCTTTTCTGATAATATTCTCAGTCTCTATTTTTTTTCATCCGGTCAACTCTCAGAGGATTTTGTATAAATAAGAACACTCAGTTTTGTTTTCTAAAGACTCAGTCTCTCCAAAGAAAGAGACCTAGCTTCAACTGGGGTTTGGATAGAAAACACTCAGTTTTGTTTTCTAAAGACTCAGTCTCTCCAAAGAAAGAGACCTGGCTTCAACTGGGGTTTGGATAGATTGACTCTACTGAATGATACAGCTCCTTAAAGTTTTTTAACCACTCCACAGTTGTCAAATCAGTAATAATTTTGAGAGCTGTGGTTGATGGTTAAATAATTTTCAGGTGTAATAAACGGCGAATCGACATCTGAAGTGCATATCTGACGGGGATTTTACCGAGCATCTACCCGAGTTTATCTCCATCACCGAAGAACTGGCTGAACTGATGTGGGTTGTCCTTGGGACATTTTTATTGCACTTGTAATACTTGTAAAATTGTATTTAATATTGTACATAATGTATTAGTATGAGAGTATGCCTAATTGCCAGCTGTGGTTGATGGTTAAATAATTTTCAGGTGTAATAAACGGCGAATCGACATCTGAAGTGCATACCTGGCGGAGATTTTACCGAGCATCTACCCGAGTTTATCTCCATCACCGAAGAACTGGCTGAACTGATGTGGGTTGTCCTTGGGACTTGGGCATCGTTTATATTTTGTCCAATTTTCAAGTACACCTACATCGGCTCAACCATAAACGACTTATTCAGATTCATCTTCTTATTATTGATGATCTATGTAGCAAGTAAAAATATCCAGAACGGGGAAAGTTTTTTTATTGCACTTGTAATACTTGTAAAATTGTATTTAATATTGTACATAATGTATTAGTATGAGAGTATGCCTAATTGCCTACATAATTATCTGAACTATATTATAAACAGTTTACATATGACAGATAAAATTTTAATCATCAACATCATGTTAATATTAGGTGTTAAGAAACGTTTGAATAGAATTAGCTGGACATAATGTGCATTTACCCTATAAGAAATACTTCTATATTTATATAGGTACCTACTGATCCGACTACTGAGTACTTGATCGCACTATTAAATAATATTCATTAGATATAAACCTTCTACATGCACTCTACAGATAGATAGCCAAATACTAATTGAATATTATTTTTTACGTTTTTAAGCTTTCCTGTCTTCTACATACCACTCTCGTCACACTTACAAGATTAACCCCCTGTTCATTACGATATATTTATTTAAAATTTTCCAGAACTTCTTCATTGTATAAAGTATAGACATTACTACATCTGTTCTGTACGTAATTACCTTATAATATACACCATACTTCTGCACAGCAATTGTTCTATTTCTAGTGAATATGTAAGCGTATATTTTGTTACGTTCATCTCCTAAAGTTTACGGTGACTCTTATTGGATAATAATTTATTATTGTATTTTCCTACAATTTAACGCATGTAATTCTATAGCTTCTCTATCTGTTTCCTCAGTAGAATATAATTACCACCTCATTGATTTTAAATTNAATTTATTATTGTATTTTCCTACAATTTAACGCATGTAATTCTATAGCTTCTCTATCTGTTTCCTCAGTAGAATATAATTACCACCTCATTGATTTTAAATTAATGACAATTGCGTTTTGAGTTTTCATTTTGAAGTTTACGATCTCCCCGACGAAGAAACAGGCACCGATCAAAAGTCCCGCAAGTAGGACGTAAAAGGCTCCAGCAAAATGTTTCAGCGTCAAATCGCTTGACCCAGCAGGGTCTGTATTTTTAGCCTTTTCAGTTTGATTCGTATCCGACCACCATTGCTTCTTAAGAAGCCTTACATTGTAATACATGTCGATCTTATCCCAAATATCAGCCAAGAAGAATGATCTGGTGTAGCTGAGCCATTTGCCAAAATTAATTCTGTAGATGGATTTTCCTTCTAGTCCTAATCCAAGCCAAATGTTATAAGTTCTTGCAGGAGCGAAAACCAATTTTCTTGCTTCAGAATCACTTAAGTTTCGTTCTTGAAGATGTCGTATGGCAAAATCATATGCGATGCAGCCGTATTTGTGCTTGACAACTTTCTGCAAGCATGCAAGTCCTATACCCCCGTCTACCTCCATTTCCTTTACAAGTTTCACATAAACAGGATCGGAGCTTGCGGCTAAAGTGTTGTAAGCCGAGTCTCCATGTTTCATAAATCCAACTTGATAATCAGAGTAGGCAAGCTCTTCGAAAGTCTTTGGTATTTTCTCCACAATTGGGAATGCAATTAAGCTTACCATTTTAGAGCGGTAAATATTCGTAGCTATCATTGTAAAGAATAGCCAAAGAGCTACAAAAAATCTTAAAGGAGTAAAACGGGGAAGTTCGGTTCCTTGATCCAGAAATGATGCGATTATAAATTTTACTTGGAGCGTCACTGACCAAGTTTCATTTTCGCCTAAGTGAAAGATTTTCATTATTTTTATCAGGCATGTGAAAAATAAAAAACTGAATGCTGTACACAACCCGATGCAACCCCACATTCCAATATCAAACGGCCAAAGAAGAGCTGCTGGGCTGAATAGCTTTTGACCTTCGGCTGTGACAAATGTCAGACAGCCAATGTCATAGAATGAATGTGTAAAGTCAATGTAAAGAACTGCAAAAATAATTTGATATATGTTAAGTTTTGTTTTGGTTGTTGAAACTAGTCTTAAAATTTTATGATTTGCTAAATGACACTAGCGACTTAATTAGGCCATGCTGTGTGACAATGTGACATATTAGGTAATGATGATGTCAATTGACAATCAATGTCTTACTTCTCTTCGGAGTGTTTGCTATTGCAACTCCAAGCTGGGCTTTTCCAGATAGGATATCTCCAGTAATACCTGAACACGACATGGGGATTATTAAATAACGAGATTTCAATTTAGACAAGTTACATACACGTGCCCGGCATAATTATGGCTCGTCAGACCTTTTTATTATTATGTATGCATACCTATCCAAGTTCCATTCACTAATTGAACACCCGTTCCACCTGTTTCATAAAATACGGATATTCTCATTCACAAATAATGTGTCCAGTTGACTTACCTATCTGTGCAAGTCATTTAACTATCGTGTTTACCGAATTAGCTGACCCAGGTGAATTATATTTTCATCCACACGATGTTTACGAAGTATTAACAGTTTCACTCCTAGCTAAAGGGTGAATTAAAGTTGAATTAGGTAATTAAAGGTGAATAAAGGTAATGTTTTTCAACAAAAGATATTTATTGAAACACCAATAAGATTTATTTCAGTCATGTCACGTCTGTCTTTGACGATTAAAATTTAGCATTCTCTTTTTATCCAAGCTGCTGATTCA
The DNA here is from genome assembly GCA_019776505.1 of Tomocerus nigrus. Classification (NCBI taxonomy): domain Eukaryota; kingdom Metazoa; phylum Arthropoda; class Collembola; order Entomobryomorpha; family Tomoceridae; genus Tomocerus; species Tomocerus nigrus. The sequence goes on from JABASI010005487.1 coordinate 12,039, forward strand.
GTAAAATTGTCATGTATTCGGCTTGCTATCTTAATATCTGCAGAATTGTGACTGGTCAAGAATTGAATGTAGGAAAACAGCAATAGGTCATCCGAGGAGCGTGAACTAAAAAAAATGAGGGTGAACTAATTCGGTAAAACGGTACGATACTGTACTCCTACTGTAGATTATGGAGGGGTTTCCGGTTTGAAAAAGGGC
>JABASI010005488.1:0-12234 GCA_019776505.1 Tomocerus nigrus
ACTCTACATTCTTTTAATTTTAATACTCAACGGCTTAAGAGATTACGGCAGGACCGACAGACCCTTTTTTATCGAGCAGGTAGAAATTCTGCAGTTCTAGACTACACCTTGAGCATCATTGTCCGTTTCGAGGAGTTACATTTAAATCATTCATATGTAATTTATCTAATCTATTGATTATCTCGAATTAGGATTGTACGACGTGGTCAACGTCACTCATTATCTTCATATCCACTAAAATAAAATAGGAAAAGCATTACAGCTGTATTGTAAATTCCTCACATGAATTCTTATCTTTGAATTCTCAGGAAGAATGTAGTGGTCTAATTAATTCTCAATTATATTTTACAAATCAAATGCGCACTTACATATTTATTTGTTTTTATTGTTTATTCAAGTGGCAATCAAAGACAAAAGTTGGACTTACAATAATTACTTCCATTACAAAAATTACGTTGTTGTGCACTTAAAATGAAACCACTTAACCTGGATTATTTTGCATTAGATAAAAAATTATTAACCAGATAAATATTTGTATTGATGGTAATTCATTACAACGAAAATTAGTTCGTAATTTATTACTACAGCCTAACTGTTTATCGATGGCATTGGCACAGCGTACTAACGCGCAATTCATAACAACCGTTTTCTAAATCTCTCACATCATTCTTTTGAGTATGATATTAAGAAGTAGTCAAGCATGAATGGGCGTCAATTTGATCACCTACCTATTTAATTATTTGTAAGTAGTACGAGGCAATGATCCTTCAGGCTGTTCTTTCATTTAGAAAGCTGTAATTGATTATTTATACGCACCTGTACACTTATTAAATATAAAGCTCATTTTTAAGGATGTCGTTTGGTTTGTTTTAAGCAAGACTTTATGCAGATGCATTTGAAATATTTTTCTAACGAATGATAGTATTACTGGGAAAATTCATGAAAATTGGGATTTCCATATTAAAGAATAAATATCCCAAGAGATTCGTTTACAGTTCAAGTAGAGCCAAGCAAATAGGTTTGTTTATTTTCCAAATTAACTTTACTGCATTATTTACCGATTTTAGTAACCTTCTGTAAAATATAAACTTTGAACTTGAAGAATAATATTTTGTTGAACTTAAGCCAAGGTCAAAAGAAGTGCAGAATATTATGATAGAGTTCTCTTTATATCTATAAGTGTGCTGGCATCACTCTCTAAATATAACTACCCAGTATTTATAGCCATCACTCAGTCAGCAAATTTTCGTAGGCATTTGGCACTATCATTTCTCGTCTCGTTCTCTGCTAGTAACTTGAAGTTTGACTGATAAGCACATAACCGTTCGTAGAGAAACATACTTGAACATAGCCAGTCACATAATAATATACGATAGGTATCGTTATTGCACGTGCTGTGATGTGTAGCCTGCTTAGACTCTGCCAGACTAAAAGCCGGAGAAACGGAGCGAGTAGAGTGGCATCGTAGTTTCCATGCAGAAATGTACTTTCTTTGTCCTTGTTTGCTGGCTATTGACCTTTGTATGGCTCTTTTCAGTCCTACTTACCATATTACTCTGTTGAAATCCCCCATTGTCATATTAAATCTGCCCGTGAAGGAAAATCGACCAACCATCCATCAGAAATTGTTGTTTGGCTTTTCGTAAAGAATGCTATGGCACCTAGGAGTCACTTAATAAAAAGTGGGATTAGAAATATCGTATAAAAATTAAACCCCTATGAGATTTAAATAGAAAAGTGAAACAAGAGATTTTTCCACGGATAAAAACTATGCTATCCTCGATGTACCTACGATAACAATAAGTAGTGTTCATAATAACATGTTTCGATAAGTATAGACTTATAGATCTTGTTTATTTTTACAGAGCACGGAGCAAACCCGAATGCAAGGTACTTTTTCGGTTCCGAGTTGAACATTGTGTCCCCTTTGGAGGTGGAGTATTTGGATTTATTGTTGACGTATGGAGCGGATCCAGAGTCAAGAGATCGTCAAGGGCTGACGCCGTTGATGAGGGCCTGTCGCCTTCCTCAGGCCATGGAGTCCATTCTCTGTCTCATTTCTCACGGCGCCAATGTCAATGCCATGACTGATGAGAGGAACGACAACAGGACCGTTCTGCATTACGCTGTCATGTCGGGCAACTACGAAACGGTGTCCTTGCTCATCAAGCAGGGGGCACGTGTTAATTTCCCACGTGAATACCAGAAGCCCACCCCGCTGGATTTGGCTATCCTGAAGGGAGATCCTAAGATGGTCCAGATGTTCATTGAAGCCGGTAGGATTAAAATCGGAGATTGATTTCTGTTTCTATTCAAATAGAGAGCTAATATGTTCAATGGTGAATTAATTGCAGGTGTGGACGTAAACACGAGTTCTCCAATAATAGGCTCTCCCCTTCACGTCGCCTCCTCGGACAACATCACCAACCGCCTGCAGATCTTGAAAATTCTTTTGGAAAATGGAGCGGATCCGAATATAATTGTGATTAGTGATGACGGTATGCCGCTGAAAGGAGTTCTCGGGGAATATTTGTCGTCGAACACGGAGCTTACGAAAAGTATCATCAGGGTGCTGATGCGGCACGGAGCTAAAGTCATTCTCAAGTCCCAATTCAGAGATCCCCTGGGAATTCTTAACTGCCTCGCCAATGTTGCCCCCAATGAAGACATGTTCATCGATGTGGTCAAAATGGCCGAGTCCTTCGATCCGCCCATGATACGGCGGTGTGCCGCCTTGTCTCCCGAGCAAAAAGATTTTGCGTTGACCATGTCCCGAACTCCGAAATCTCTTCAGCATCAAGTAAGAATCTTCCTCCGAAATCACCTAGGAAGAAAATTACCTTTCAGAGTTGGAGACCTCTGTCTTCCTCAGATGCTCAACCACTACGTTTTGTTCGAAGTGAGCTAGAAATGCCCTTCTCTCCCATGTACAACTCAACTAGCGTACTCGCGTTACTTTTGTTATTACTCAGACGTTTTTAATAGGGAGAGAGCGTAACCGATGACGGTAGCTCTTATTTACATAAAAGAATATTTATTATTGTTTTGCATTGGTTAGTTTTTACTTTTAATTAATGCTTTTGCATATCATTTGCTAATAACTCATACCGACGTAGTGGCTCGTTTAGAAATAATTAATACTCTTTGACTATCTAAATATTTATGTACTAAGTAATAGATCGGCTTTTGCGTTTAATGTATGATTGTACTTTTGCATTACATTTTTCGCTATTTTATATAGGTAAACAATTTGGCATAAATATACATACAATTAATATTAACATAATTTATTCTTGTTTGATGCTAATCGTGACGCATTGATTTTTTTCGTCGGAAGTAATTCATTTTCAAGAAATATTCAAGAAATACTACAGTGCAACCGAGAACTTTGACTCAAGACAAGTAAAATTCGTTTTTCTACTCGCGCTTCATATTATGTACTTACTGTTAATTATGGTTGCACACTAATAATCTATGTCTATTCTTATCTAAAATAACTGGAAATGTAACGATTTACGTCACGCAATTTCATAATATTTTCGATCACCACAATTGAGCAAATAAATTTGTTATATGAATAATAAATTGTGAGGTTAACGAAAAACACGAAAAATGAGTTGTTGACATTTTTATTGTTATTATTACACTTGTTCATCCACCTACTGCATAAACTGTCCAAATGTTAATATGAGAAATCTAAAGCTAAATGAACCACTCATTATTAAAGTAATTCAGTCAGATTTATGTAGGAAATTGTAAACAAAAGTGTGCGTAGATAATAGTACATATATATGCATAATATTACATATTTACAATGTCTTTCTTATCTGCAAGACAATATTTTGAGTACAGATATAAATACAATAGTCGAAATACACAATATAAAAGTGCGATTTGAGTTGATGTGCTTTGAAAAGCATCATCTTTTATAGTTTGTAGCAAAAATCTAAAATAGTTTGGCTCATTCTCATTCCATACATACGTCTTGGTAAGGAAACAATAGTGCTGATATGCTCGCTATATATTATTTTATTGACTGTAATATGTACATCTGTACTGCAATATAAATATAAATATCATCAAAACGTATTGCTTAAACAAATAATACGAAATTAAAAATACTTTACAATCAAGGTTACTGGTAGATGTAAAGATTTCCAAGCGGTTCACTCCACATAATGAAGCGCTAATTTCATAGTCATATAATATTGTTTCAAATACTTTAAAAAATTCAGTTCTAGTAATTCCATCCGATTAGGGTGTGACAAATCATTAAGTATCCAGTTGCAACCACAAGAGATACTATCATCATTGGAAATCCGATTCTAGAATTAATATTTAGGAAATTTATATTAAAAATTACATTACATATCTTCCATTAGAAAACAGAGCATTTACCCGACATCGACAAATAATACAATTGAGGGTGAGGGAATTGTTGAATCTTACTTGAAATATTCCATGAATGTAAATCTATATCCGTGTTGATCTGCAACTCCAGCACAAACTACATTTGCAGAAGCCCCAATCAGCGTCCCATTTCCTGAAAACAAAAAAAAATAGAAATTGTATAAAAATCAATTCAGGTTTGAAAGTAAACGTTTAGGCTGAATTTACCGCCAAGACACGTTCCAAAAGCTAAAGCCCACACAAGAGGCTGAAGGGGAAGTCCAACTCGAGAAGCTACCCGGGTGACTATCTGGATCATCATAGTCGTGAAAGGAATGTTATCAATGAAGGCTGACGCTATTCCAGAGACCCAAAGAATAATAAGAATAGCGACGGTGAGCCTGGACTCCGGATTCACGTTTAAGATCACTGCCTCTGTCTGATTGCCTATCCATTCAAGAAGCCCCAGTCGACCCACAGCCTACCATAGAAAATTCTTTTTACCAATTTCTAAATAAATGACAATAAGATTTGAGTTGTTGTTCTTACTTCCATCACTATGAACAATGCTGAGAAGAATATGAGAGTTGACCATTCCACTCGATGGAAGATTCCTTCCAGTTCCTTCCGATCCGCCAAAATAAGAAGAAAAACAGCTCCAAGCAACGCCGTCCAGCCCAAAGATAAATTCAGGTCCGGGACCGAGTGAAGGAAGAATAAAAGTATTACAGCCGAGAGAACGACACCGCATTTTATTAGAAGCTGCCAGTCGCGAACTTTACACTAAAAAGGGGAAAACTTTAAGCAACTTCTCATAATACATCTCGAGACACTACAAATAGCAGCAAAAATGTTTATTACAGCTAAAAATAAAATTCTAGAAAAAGTTCACTGAATAAATTATATAACTATTTTTTCAAATGAACTACATGGAACTTAAATAGTAAAACCAGTCAAGCAATAATTAATTAAAAATCTTTACTTGTTTTTAATTTTAACGAGATTGTAAATAAAGAAAGAATTTTGTATGTGGCACTTACACTTGCTTCGAGTTCTACCAGATTTGCTTTATAATGTTCTTCTGATACTCTATATAGAAAATAAATTAATTGAAACAATGGTAATATGAAATCAGTCAGTAATTGATAGAAATGAACAGAGACTCACCCTCCCATTTTTATTTTTACTTTAAGTTTGTTCTTAAGGTGGACCACTTTAGAAATGAGTAGAGCTCGTACGTGACTCTCGTCTTTGGAGTACGAAGATAAAGAATCCGCTGCCCTAAGCCAAACTTCTATCTCTCTACGTAATTCTGTACAACATTAATATTTTTTATTATTAAATTAATTCCATTTGACAAGTCTATTTCATGTCATACTACTTTTAAGGTATGCATTGCACAGACACTCATAGAGATAATTGCGAGATTCATACCGGCAACTTCATAAGGTTCAGAGAATTGAAGAGATTTCATGTTGCGAAATGTAATTCTTAATTGAATGTAAGCGACGATCATCACTGGTATTATTCCGAGAAACATGTGAGCCGAAAATTGAGCAAAATCAATTCCAGCGCTAATTACTTTTGGATTATTAGAAATAATAACATTTGGCGGATCCCCAACAGGAGTTATGGCCCCTCCAATATTAGAGAAAACAACGATCGAAATCAAAACTGGCACAGGATTCAACTCCATTGCTTCACAAATCCTGCAGCGACAGAATTATAAATTATAAATACCCCTTATTATTACACGAAAAAAGTTGAGACGATCAAGAAAAATAGTACAATAAACGATTGGCTTACCGTATTGTAACAGGAGTCATCAGTAAAATGGTCGTCACGTTGTCCAGAAATGCTGAAACAAAAGCGGTGAAAATGCAGAGTGCGGTTATCAGTGGCCATACCTTTCCATTAGCAGTCTAAAATTCCAAAAAGGACGAAAAAAATTGTTTTATAAAACTCTCTTTTCAAATCTTATTGTTCACAGACAGAATTTTAAATCCCTTTCCCCAAAATCACCTTATACATGAAGTAGGCACAATAATCAAAAAATCCAGTTTCGCAAACGATAGAAACAATGACCATCATCGAAAACAGCAAAATTAACGTTTCCATATCCAACCAAGACACCATCTCCATTGTAGTCGGACGCTAAATTAATTCAGAATATTGAAAGACGAGACTGCGTAGTATAAATGGTAAAAATAAATTTTTGTCATAAGGGGATATACTCACTTCATCGAACATCGCAAGTATTCCTATTGCAGCAGTGGCCGCTAGCATAGCAGATAATGTTCGATTTACTAACTGTAAATAAAGAAAATTGTGTAATCAAGAAGATTTGTCAGCCAGTAACCATTTTATAATTATTGATGAATTAAATTAAATAATTTAAAGATGAATTACCTCGAAAACAATGAGGACGTATAAACCACAAATTACAGCACCTCCATAAATCGCCCCATTTTCAATAACCTCGGAAACAAATCGAACAGATATTCGCAACGGAAAGCTTTCCGACGTGTTTGAATGGACGAAAATGTAGTGAGAACCATTTCTGTAAAATACAATGAGCTTTAAAAGATTTTTTTGTGACGCAATAATAAATATACTTATTAAAATTATATGCTAACTAAACTACCCCTTGGGGCAAGGGCCTTTGACAACATAATTTTGGAGATATTTTCATTAAAAATCTCCACCCGAAGTTTTCGACGTCGAAATTCAGATGCTAACATTGAAAAATATTGGGCCTGACAGAGGCCGTCGTTTAAAACTTACATCCAGTTAAGTTTCTCCAAATCAAAATTATGGGTTAACGTCGTTTCAGGGACAAGTCCTACGACCTTTTCGCTGAATATCGGAATCTGCCATTTTTCGGTTGACACCTTTTTTCATAGAAAGTAATATTCTGTTAAACTTTGAGCCAAAACGAGGGAAATAAATTCATTGAAATTATATAGATTTCTTTTTTGAATTTACCCCAATGACATTGCGGTTTTCATCCCTCTCCTCTATGCCAATTGTAAGACGTTTCGATGTAAAATTTTCGTAGTCCTTCGGTACAAATGCACCTTTAACAGTTACTGTCATAATGGGGTAGAAATGTGTTAAAGGACGAGATACTCTTAACGGAAAAGCTGTCGAAAACATCCAAATAAATTAAGAATTGTAATGAAGTAATTATCTTGAAGGACCATTTTCAATTATTTAGTTTCCAATAAATTTAAAACAGAAAATGAAACTTACAGAAGGGTTCCTCGGCCCCTGCAGTGATTTGCCTAAACAAAATGTCTTTTTCACTAGTTGCTGTGATAAACCACTATATAAAAATGCAGTTTATGTATTTTAGTTTACTTAAAGTTTCCAATTTTAATGTTTGAAACGGCCAGATATTTTAAAAATTAACATTGTTGTTAACTTACCGCACATGTTATGAAAATAATTACTACTATGGCAATCTTTACGTATCTTCCTATGCTAAATTTTTCTGGTTTTTGAAAATCGTGATTATGAAATTCAAATGTTGAGCCAGTGAAGCTTGGCGTAGGGGAAGCTGGGCCGCTATTAAATCCGCTGGAACCGCCATTTCCTCTGCAATATTTCATTAATAATACAATTAATTAAGTAATTCCAAAATGCATCTTAAAATAAATTAACAACCAGACTTGCAGCTGGCATAAATACCAAGGTACTAATTTCCTTTTTCTATTCCTTCAACTTTTGTATCCATAGTTCATAATATGTAAAGTACTTAAGATTATTATGTCAAGCATTATTTAATTTATTAATCATCCTTCTGGATTATTAAAGTGTGAATTACGGAAAGGAGGTGTCAACGGTGAGAAAGTTGTAGTCTTGTTCAACATTTATGATGGGAACCATAAGATTCGTCCTCGGCTTTAGTGGGAATTGCTGATAGGCAGGAGGATCGAGAGGAAGCTGCTCAAAAGATGTTTCGAACGGTGATACGGAGCCAGAATTACGCCTTCCATGCTTGCCCCTCCTGATTTCTGGAGTAGGAACGGTGAGCAAAGATCCATAGGTCCTTAAAAATTTCACTTTCAGTCAGCGTACTTTTTCTTTATTATTTCAAATATTATTTCAGTTACTGGTACCCTCAGCATCAAGGCTTGTGAATTCTGATTACAATATAGAAGTGGGAAAAGGTAACCCGTCCCAGAGTTTGGAAATTAAAATTTCCCTTTTTTCTTACGACAGAAACGACGATTTTGTCGCCAGTCTGTGTTCTGTACTAACAGTGCAGTTGCAGTCTGCATACCGAATGGCGACAAAAAAGTTGTTTTTGCCGCCGGTATGAAAAAAGTGAAATTTTAATACGCCATTGAAATAAATCGATTTTTTTGAATTGCGATTATCAGTGTTCGTAGGTGTTCTCATTTGAGTATATGTTATGGTCTTAATTTACATTGGTTGCTAAAATAGCTCAATATTCGATACCTAAAATTAAAAAATCATAACGCTGCTTACAGGATATGAGTCAACGATTTCATATTTATAGTCAAGTAAATGGGAGTATTTTAATAATATTAAATAAAATAGCACGTAAAGGTGCTGAAACTTCATAACCGTAAAGAAAATGCAGAAGATGAAGTTTCTGCAGGTGCTGAAATGTCATACGTGTAAGCAGTTGCATAATGTGCTGAAAAGTATGTTCATTTAAAATAAGCGGAGCTTTCCTTATCATCGCATAATCCTTCATAACATTTCATTCGCAAATTATTAGGATTAATTACTAGGTAGAGATTTGGTTGCTATAATTCGTGGAGTGCATCGTGCAATTCGTGCATCATATATATTTATAGTATCACTTACTTGTGAGCTACTGCTTCTTGATTGGCAATTAAACTTCTGGTACTGCTTGGTTCATCGTTGGTTCTTCCCAGTTTGGTTTCAAATATTTTTCCTGTGGATTCCTTTGAAAAATAAAATTACAGATTTAGCTAGTAGATGTAGCATTAATGCCAAAAGGCCCTATCATTAATTTTAAGTGCAGCTAGATATCAAAAAATCAAAATGTACCTATGCACATAATGTTATATTTTTTCCAAGGTGAGACAGACATAATATAGAAATTGTACTCGACATTATCATAATCATCATAATCATCAATTTTACATGTAGCGCGAGAAAGAATTGTCACATACATAAAACTTAAGTGATAGTATTTTATTAAATGAAACGCAGACAATTCTTTTCGCTTCAAATAGCTTTTTGTAAAAATTAAACGGTTGAAGGTTAGGAGTAAACGAATAATATCATAATAATAATAAGCATTTTTTAATTTATCTTGATCAGATATAACATTATCCCATTTTCATAGAAAATATCAATGTCCGTTACAGCTGCAATTCAACAACTGAAAACATTTCAAGCTAAGTACGTACTATCTGCATTTATCGTCAAATTTGTTATATAATAATTCGCAGTTGCTATCAATTAGTGAAGCTTGTGTTGTACCAGTATCCTAATTTTACAATTGCATATTGTAAAAGGAATAACAATAATATGTAGGCATATAGCGACATGCAAAACCACTTGTAAATTGTGCCTCCAAATCCATTTATGACAAACCCAAGGGTCAGCTACCGATTAACTCTCTGGATATATCAACTGCTGGGCCAACCCTTATATACTAACCTGGCAAAAGTTTGCCAGCAGAGTTTTAGTTTTACCCTCTATTTACTAACCATGGCAACTTTTTGCCAAACGTGGTTTCGCAATCAGTGCCCAGCCCTTTCTCACTTAGCACCGGCAGAACCAGGAGAAATTGTAAGCAGATATTGCCATTACAGCTTACATATTGTTATTCGTCTATAAACGCCTGCAAGCTAACAACTGAATCTAATAAAACTTGTCTATTTTCCATTTATTCATTTGAATACTTCCAAACCTTGTGACAAACAATTACCTGTTGGCAGGCATGCGCGTGCTAGCCGGAAATTTTGTGTCCCAGGGGGGGTTCGCGGCCAGGCGGGATGGGGGAGTTGCGGAGGGGATTTCGCGCGTAAGCGCGAAAAATTTTTGGGCTTTTTATTGCCCTTTTTTGCCAGAGTATCTCCACCGTAAAGATACGTATTTTTTGGACATTTTTTATGATGTATAAATTATGATGTTTTAATGTTTCAAAATTAATTTTAAAATAGGAATGGTCTAAATAAAAACCAAAAACTGTCGGACCAAAGGAAAGCTTAGAAACATTTTGTGATTTTGAGGTAGAAATGGTCTAAAGAAATAACTTTCCAAGCGTAGCGTAGAAAATTTTGCAATTTTGGGGTAAAAATGGTCCAAAGAAAATTACTTTGCAAGCGTAGCGTAGAAAATTTTGCAATTTTGGGGTAAAAATGGTCCAAAGAAAATGACTTTCCAAGCGTAGCGTAGAAAATTTTGCAATTTTGGGGTAAAAATGGTCTAATCAAATACTATCCGGGCGTAGTTTAACGGGAAAAAGATGACAAGCCTCCGCTTCGCGGAGGCTCTCATCAGAGGGGGTTAGACCGGCCTCTCAACCCCAGGGGGGGTTCATCTACACCTGGCAGGTAGCTACGCGCATGCGTGGCTTAAAAGTAAAAACATAAAAAGACGAAGTCGTTTCCAGTTTACCACCTTCTGGAACGTGCAAACAAAATACAAAAAGATCAATTTACACAAGGTTATAGTTAGCAAGGGCAAGCATTATAATATAATAATGTGTAACTATACTAAAAATTTACTACATTCACAATAGGACGCTGCAAAATACCAAGGGTGACATAAATATATTAGAGAAAGGTGCAGAACACAGCCAGTTTTAAATTTTGAAAAGGTGATGTTTACGTCTATTACTGTACTATAGTTGTTGAGTTCTCACTTTGTCATATCCTGTCATGATATCGTAAAGCCTAGTGCATACTATTTGTAGTTGTGATGGAACTTCCATTTTATTTTGTGTTGCCACTATCAGTATCGGAGATACTTTCATGGTTTTATGTTGTCACTCTGTGTGTCTGTCGGTCCGGTCCCATTTTGCAATGCGATTTGTATTGTAGTAACTGCATAGCTCACAATGCTACTATAATAACTGTTAGTAAGAGCAAGCAGAGTCAACCTATATGGCACCAATAAAACTGACATTTGGTTATTTTTTGTGGTCGAAAGTTCGGTGACTTTTAAATAGACTTTCCGGTAATAATGGTGTTGCCATTAGCCTATATGGAAATAACATGAAAAGGCGGGCGACTAGTAATGGTTGAATCTTTGTGACAACAGCACAAAATATGTGTACAGCAACCAATACGAACTGATAGGAAGGACAAGAGTACGTGGAGTCCGTTACGTATACATAATATTATAAAAGCTATTCACACATTTATGATAATTGATAATTTAATAGGTGTACCTAACCTATTATGCTACACTACTGTCTATTTATACTTTTACGCTTACTGTCGCTGATTGTGGATGAGTTGCGTCTGTTCTGCATATTAAATTATCCATATTATACATTTATACAGCTTTAATAAACTCCTACAACTTTCATTATTCCAATCGGGTCCGATACTTTGGGGATATGCAGACTTGCTTTGATATAATATTTAGATTTGTGAATTGGTTATTGCATGAAATATTCCTTTAGTCGGTTTTCACTTATTGACTTTATTATACTTTACTATTTGCGTATTGTAGTAATGTATGTGGTTCAAATCAGAATCAGATTGTTCTTTAACGAAGGTAGTGGAGTCTTACGGAGTTTGCAAAATTGTTAGACTAGAGTAAATTGGAAATTCCATTAAATAATGTATTGGCAGAAGTTGTTGAACAGGTTAATTCCATCAGTCTTAA
>JABASI010005489.1:0-12234 GCA_019776505.1 Tomocerus nigrus
AGTTTTACTTCACAAATGTGATTTGAAAAGTTCCTCCTCATCAAAATATATCAAGATGGATGCCTGTATGTCGTTCTTAATAAATACGTAATAAATATACTAATTTCATACTATCATTGCTGACTAAAATGAATACGACAATTTTACATACAGATAATATGCCAACTCCTTTGAAAATAAAAGTGTAATTCCCAACAAATGGACCATATAATCTTTGTAGATTCTTATTTCCAAGAGGTGGAGATAGCAAAAGAGTGATCATAAATTAAAAAATGAGTAAAACTTACATATCTTCCATTCCATTGGCAGAGTAGATACCTTCAGTGGCATTCTTGGCACTTAGCACAAATTCAGTAGCAATAAAGGAGGAGTTGAACCCGAATGTTGTGTTATAAAAATCCGAAGCTTGACATCCGTCTATACTTGTGGGAAGGGGATCTAGTTTCTGTTTGTGAATGAATGACTGAATACTTATTATGATCATTATTGTAAGACTGGAGAGCATTCCAGCAATTCCACCCTGTAAAATATCAAAATTCAATTTTTAATTATTGTCTACTATCATAAACGTGCACAGAGCCCATTGAATTTCTATTAACTTACAATTGCATTGACACAAGGCATAAATAGTCCTAGAATAAATACACCACCCAGAGCCCCACTAGTAGCTCCTACGGCTGCAATTGTTGCAGAATAAATTGCCCCAAGATTTTGAGCCAAAAATGCCAGACCCATACAAAGAAGTCCATACAACAGTCCTGAAAATCAAAAATTAATTTTTTAGTTAATTTCTTTATGACATAATTATTACATGATTTCTTGCTTTAATTTTTCAAAAGAATTCTTATAATTACCAATGAATCTCGTAGTATTGGCTTGACCAGTAGGACTCATCTTCTTGAAAAAATTAACATTCATTAGAAAATCCTCCCATGTTACTGCACTGAGCGAGTTAAGAGAAGAACTGAAGGAACTAGAATAAATAAATTCAATAATTTTAAATGAGACTTATAGTTTTTGTCATCATAATGTAATATTTTTATGATAATGAGCAATTTACCTTAAAACGGCACTAAAAATACAAGAAGTAAATAGTCCCAACATTCCAGGAACATAAGCCAACTCATTTACAACAAAATATGGGACAATCTGATCTGCTTTTGTGATCTTGCCCAGTTTGATCGGATCACAATCCGCATAGACAGCATAGATGGAGATTCCAGTTAATCCGCACATTCCCATCACAATTATCTTGAGAGGAATACTCAATAAGATTACCCTGAAATACAAAATATTGACATACATTAATCAGTTACATCACCACCTTCTGGAAATCATTCATTTTATTTTGTCTGCAATTTTGCAATTAACCATAAAATAGCCCAATATATGCATGCAGAGTTGCGGAGATAACATGTGAATGCAAAAAATTGATAACCATAATCGTTTTTTTTTTAAATTCATGAAGGTACTAACTGTCTAGCTTTCTTGCATGAGGACATGCCACTGTAGCGTTGGACCTGAAGTTGGTGCGTGCCAGACTGTATAATCGAATAGATTCCAGAACCAATGAGAAAATTCACAAAATTATGTCTCATGAATGGGTCGATTGTGAAACTATAGACAAAATTCACATTTAAAAAGACATACTCACATACAAGTTAACATTTTAATTATTAAATCGTGCAATATGTAAATGATTTCCCATAACATGATCAATTAAAGAGATAACCGCATTGTTAATAGGCCCTCACATTATAATAATGTAATAAGCCTCGGCTCAACAAAGTTTTGAAGCAAGTGAAAAAAATGCATACTCTATTAAATTCAGTCGCTGATTATCTGCTGCAATTTTGAAGGCCGCGAATATTCCTCCAGAGGACAATACACCTCTGATTACAATGGCTATCATACCGGCAACCATCATCAGAAACTGAAAAGCATCCTGTTAAATATTCGTACATGCCTTATTAATAAGATAGTTAAATTTCAATTTGTATATAATAAATTTTGCAGTAATAGTATTCATATTGAAATGTTTTCAAAAAATAAAAACTTAAGGTCAACACGACGGTTTTGATTCCACCCTAAAGGAATTTAAACAAAAAAGACTAAATTAAACTACAATCATTTTTAAAGATGAATGAAAATCATGGGATTGAAATTCTAACACGAAACTTACAATCGAAGTGTAAAGAGTTCCACAAAGTCCAATTCCAAAAACGGACATCCACACGGGGAGACCTAAACAATTCAATAAAATTAAAATAATTGGCAATTATTACAGTATATATGTATTTTTTAATTTGATACCACAAAGATGTAATGATCCTACCAAGAAATGTCTCAAGTGCAATTGAAGGTGCATAAAGAACAACTCCAGAAACGGTAACTTGTTGCAAGATGAATGTAAAGGAAGCAATCCGTCGAATCAGCTTGGATTCAAATCGCTGTTCCAAATACTGCAAAAACATTTCTTTCATGATTTCAAATAATTTCTTCAGAAATTGTCAAACATGAGAAGAGTTAATTGAAAAATAGTAGATAATGATTTGCATGGATTTAGGGAAAAGATTTTCAGGTGGGACTGCAGGCCTGTGCATTAAATCGCAGTGAAGATGTTACCTCATTGATGCTGGTTAATTTCATCCGATAGAACACAGGTACAATGCAAAATGCACTAATCACAAATCCGACTGCAGATACGATGTGTATCATAAATATCTGTATTCCTGCCGAGTATATCTCCGCAGGGAAACCTTTTCATACAAAATGAATTAATTTAAAATCATGCCACTTTACATTTTACCAATTTTTAACGATTTTTTCAAATGAATGAAAGAAAGCAGATGGATGTTGCAACCGGTTTTTCTCACAAACCTAAAACTGTGATAGCGGACACATATGTGACCATGACCGATGCAGCCACAGGGAAAATGCTCATGTCTCTTCCGCCAAGAAGTAAATCTTCGTTTGTGTGTTTACTGGACACTGCATAATAAACTCCGATAAGAACAGACACAAGTAACGTTCCAGCCACAACTATGTAGTCTATAATTCCAAAATGATTCATGGTGACAGCTTATGTAGTTGATTTTTCCACTGATAGTTAACACTACAAAACCTACTGCAGGATTATTACAATAGAATTCTACAATTCTTTTTCAATTTTCCGGAGAATTTCAACTTTTATTCAACTTCAATTGTATGAACACAAGTAAAAACAGAATTAGATGGAAAATGATTTATTTTCGCAGGTCACTGACTGCGAATGAGAGGAATTCCTTGCTAAAAACACATTCATCTATCACTAGAAGTAAAACAAGTGATGAAAAAAGTTTGTATTTAAGCACTGTGTGTCCATGCTCCGGTTTGTGAAGGGATTTTAATTAATTCTGGGCTAATCAACCGTTTTGTATCTTGAGTTTCCACTGTGTGCGCGTCTGATGAATGTGTAAAATGAACTTGTCTACATGTATACCTAAAGATTTGGCACAGTTTCTTAAGAACAATTAGCAATTGACTAGACAAGTGGGCTTTATTCCATTATATAATGAAAAAGCATATAGACACTCTGTTAGACTGAGATTCAATTTCAAGTGAACTCATGCCAATAAGTAGCGCTTACTGACTAACGATAATAACCGGAGCACTCGTTATTCAATCTACTAACAATGACTAATAAAATTCATAGGTAACATTTTTCATCGCTTGTAATAAGTAGCTAGGCTTTTTTAATACACAAAACACACAGCTCTTAGCAAAAGGAGCATAATAATCAACAAAGATGCATACAATAAGATGTTTATTCATAAAAAATACTATGCATGTACGTGTAGCGTGCATGTATGAAGCTGAATTGCTACCAAGTGGCTACTCAAACGTTTTGTGTCCCTTTCCATTGCAAAAAAGTCAAGTCATTGCAACAATATACGTGACATGGCTAGTTCAGGTTCTTTAAACGTGCACACGTAAGCACATTTATATTATAAGAACTTATATTAATCATTGAAATCTAATGCAATTTTTGATGCACTTGTGATTTCTCAATAGAAAATAATAGGAACACTCGATGAGCAAGGAACAGGTACTTCACCTACTCTTTGCAAGATCAATAGAAAATAATTGGACTGAGCCATATAAATGAATCAGCCACTAATTTCTAACTGCAATTATTAATTGTAATAATGTGCGTAGATATATCCTTAAACAATGTAAAGATCATACTAAAGATCACACAAAAAACTAGTTTGCAATAATTTCATAAAAATAATCAACTTATTCAGATTCCTTTGAACTTTTAGCACTCCTCCGTCTCATGCTATTCTATAGTAGATAATGGCATTTGACAAGAGCATGTTACTCAACAAACTACCTTTAAAATATATATGCATGATCTGAGAAGAACAACGAAAGATCCTTTGTCGCATACACACAACTAAATATTATTAGTAGGGCCCCCCGGGCAATGCAATCAATTTCTCTGCTTATCATAAGCACAAAAGATCAACAGACAAATAATTTCTTTATTGATGATAATGAATGTATTGGTAAACATAAGAAATATGGGTCTTGACTCCATTTCCTTTGCTTACATTCAGAAGTACGTGCAAACATTAGCCTCATTTGATAATTACCAACGATGATAATATTATTTTATACGACAAGAATTTTCACTCGTGGTAAGCGGTTCACGAACAAAAAGTCAACAGTTGTATTTTTTTATTCTCTCGCGAGTAGCAGTGATTGAATGCACTTTTAATTTCTCTTAAAGTCAATCACCTGGTCGATTGAGGAAAGATCTTATACACAGCCTGCTACTTATTAACATTACTAAAAGGTGTAGCCAAGATAAATAAAAGGATAGTGTGATTTATTGACTATGCATCTCAACATTTTTGATTACCACTTCGTACTTCTTTCTTCTAGTATATACTGGCATAGTCTAGTTGTTTCTTGAATTATTACGCATATTGTTATGATAATTTTATCAAATCAGATTAATAGTACAAAAAATTTGTATACACAAAAGTCCATGTTCACATTTCTGAAATAGGATGCAAGATGCAAAAATTAGCATACATATCTGTTATTCTTATTCTTATAGGCATCGACATGAATTTCATGGATAAAATTATATCATTTGGTAGCTAAAGGTTTAATAGTGATATTTCATAACAATATCATGTTTTCTTTGTTGTTTTTGTTTTATAATGAAGCGCAAAAGGTGTCTCACGCTGTCTCACTTTAATCAATCTGCTTTGACATGCTAATGTTTAAAGATATGAAAATATTTCAAAGAGATTTTTTAAATTCTCTATACTTAATAATTTTCCCTATAAATTTGTCTGTGTAAAATGAGTGAATAAAAATACAGATAATAACCAGGGGGTAGGTGTATTAAGTTGCATCTTTCGCAGTTTTAAATGTGATCAGTACCTTTAGGCTGCATCAACCCGTCCGACTGGCATGATATGATAATAATATAATTTAATTGTGATGTAAATAGTTCTGGAGCAAAAATATTATGATTTAAAAACATGTTTTAAGTATGTATTATGTTTTGTTAAATAACAGCAGAGTATTTTCATTTCTGTTGCATCATTTCTGTTTTCAAAGCAATTACGCGAGCACAAACAGTCATAAAAATGCAAACACAATTATTGATGATATTTTATTTTCTGTGAATGCCTACGTATATTTATCATCCATCCTAATCAAGAATGTTGAAATGCAAACACAAAGACAACTTGTGTAGGCTGCATGATTAAATAATGACGTATGCTAATTTTTGTTTGCACCTGCTGATCTGCTGATGGCCATAGGCAGCACTTAGCAGGCTACACCTTATAATTACTCTCAACTTTCAATGAATTCTATTCACCACGTTTTCCTGCCACGCACGCTTACAGTAACTGCATCGATTCAGATCAAGCTCAGGAATGTTACAAACAATGAAACAGTTGCAGGCACCTACATGCTAGCAAATCCTCATAATGAGGAAACAATAATATATGGACTAGCATACGTGTACGTACTTTATATCTGATTTCTGTGTCACAAATTATATACGGAATGTTGTGTTTGTATTGTACCTACTTACTTGGATGGAATATGTACCAGGAAATACATTCAAGCTACAGAACACAAACCATAGCATTAATTCCAATTAAACTGCACTAAATGGCTGCACATAAATCAAAATTGACATTTAGAAAACCACAGGTTTCCTATCTTTCTGCTGAATGGACGGTGATTTTGAATTTATTGACATTTACCGATCTACCTCTAAAAGGTCATTCAGGGGTCATTAGTACTATTACGAGAAGGGTTATTCAATTTCGCATGCAATCTTTTAAATCAATGTTATATCAAAAATTGCGACCTATGTATAAATATTATTAGGAAAAAAATTCTTCGCAAATCATTTACTTATTTAATAGTCTCGTAAGTTACAAATACATTGGTAAAATTTTGCAGACAGTCTGAATTCTTGACGTTTTATGTAGAGTTTATGTCTGCTTAGTAGTGATGATGCCATTTTATTTTATAGCATTCCTGAATGTTATGTTATGTTGCTCATTATACGGATTTATGGCACATTATCATTATCTTAACACGCAATTTCTGTTTCGCGATTATTTTATTTTTGTTTACAAAATGAATACAAAAGTGGAATCTGCCACTCTGAAATACATTAGTATGGGGATAGGAAATTAAGTATGTAATGTTCTGTGTAAACAGAGTTGTCACTTGTCACATAATTATAGTATTAAATAATCAGTATTTATTTATCTTTGTTATTAGTTTTAATAGCATTTTAATCACCTATATGTTGAATGCTATAATATGAGGAAGTACTTTATTTCTAAGAATATGTAATACGTATTATACGCAATAAATAAATTATCTGCAAGCAATTGTCACTAAAAAGTATGATTTCCTTCCATTTGTCACATAAACAGACAATAAAATGCACAATCTATTAGATCCGTCAAAACTACTTGCGGTGTATGCGACAGTTCAATGAACAAATGTATTTACTTTGTCGGAAATTAAGCAAACGCGTAGTAGAATAACAAATTACCTTTTTACTGAAGTGTATCACAATTACCGGCAGAGTTCCACATAGGTAGGTATACTTAACAGCGTCATACATATTGAATGCATATTTATAACAAAAATGATTCTATGAGATGAGGATAAAACTGCCCCGAACAATTAATAAATGATTACATATAATGACATCCTACTACATTGTTATTGAAATCATTGCAACACATAATATGCATTTCCTTGCACATAATAATACAGATGTAGTAATTGTATACTTTCGATTGAGTTTATAAATATTATTATAAGTTTTAGGTATTCAATACGCGGGATGTCATTTTGTTGGAACCTCTGTGACCGCAATGCAATTTTAGTACTTAGGTACACTGAATATTCAAACCAAGTATAATATTTGTAAAGATTGCTCATGTTTGCAAGTAAAACAAATTAATTTAGAGTGCAAGTACATTTCACATGATAATAGGTACCTAATTATTTTATTAATATTGGTATATATTTATGTAATACCATAATGTACCTATTTATTTGCAATATGAGTTGTATAACTATACTGTGGATCACCGTCAGTTTTATATAAATAGTTGTCCTAATGCAATGATTAAAGATTAGGTAACCGCTGGATTTGCATGAAAATCCAGCTTTCGGTTTCTGTGAGGAGGATTATTAATATTTTGGGGAACATTGTGGAAGGCTAGCTGTAGCTGACGTTTTATTACTCTTTTTTTTAGATGTGAACTTTGGGACAGTTTATGACCACATGCAGATCAACACTACACATGAAATCGCTGCGTAGTATTAAATAAATTGGCAATAAATTAAAAATAAACCGAAGATGATTATTTGTTAGTTTATTAAATCATGCATGTAGGTATATGCACTACACGTGTAACCATAAAACAGAATTACTTAGGTAGATAGTTGTTAATCAAGGGTGGTATATACTTACTTCCCCACACCCCCACCCCCCTCTCTCGACTATAATATAGCTGTTAATGACATTGTAATAAATGATAATATTATGATGTAACTGAAAATTTCGCAAGTAGCATGGCATATAACGCTAAATAAGTTTTAACAAAAAAAATTACTTGAAAACCAATAAAAGTGTAAAAACTTGGGTTTAAAATTCTCTAAAAATAATTATAGTATCATAAATTATCATTTCAAGATTAAAGTATTACGGGAAGGTCAATTAAATGTAGCGTGTTGTTAATTGGTAACGCAATTAACACAATCGATCAACCAATAGGTTAGTTAAAGTTAAGCCACTCAAATCTCGTATTGTCAATTAAATAAAAATAATTAGACACTTATGGGTTACAGGACTTGTTCAGTGCTATTAAATGGGCAGTCCAAAAATAATTTATTGCTCTTCACGAGATTCGCCACAGACGTCATTCCAATTCATACAGGCGAAAATAATGATGTTCTCATCACACTACTGGATCTCCCTTATGAATATGAATAGACATCCATTGACAATAATCTCCATAATTATGAATAGGCAAATCTATCTGTGCAGATGTTAAACATTATGTAGTAGTGTAGTACACAGGACAAATTATAATAATTTTATTTGCATTTACTCTGTTAAAGTCAATAAAAATATTTGTTTCATGAATGAAGTAAGAATATTGTTATTTTTCCATTTTCAACCAAACAAACAAACATTAACCGGAATTGGTAAAATGACTGTCAGTAGCCTGGAATCAAGTCTTTTCCATAATTCAAATCAAATATTTATCACAGTCATCAAAAAGTGCCGAACAGCAGACGGGAAAAGATAGGGATCCGTGCTAACACAACATTTTCTCGGGATTACCCATTTTTTGGTATAATTTTCGTTAGATTATTGGATTTAAGTTTTTTAGCATCCTGATTTAAGCCGTTGACTTTAAAACGGTGAAGCAATGATGTCACTGGAGATTGGACGATCGAGATTGGAGTGTAATTTAGTGTTACATGGGACGAGTCTACATAATATTATTATGCAAGATGTAAAATAATTTATGCAGTAACGAACAAAATATTATCATCTAGTCTTATCAAGAAGATTTAGTATATACAACTTGCACTTATACCAAGCATCTGTCTTTTATGGCTAAAGTTTAACTATCCGAGCAAATTCACTCGCGTAGGCATGTAAAAAACATTACCCACTTTTATCACGGAGTCCGCAAAGGTAGGATAATTAATTTATGAAATATTAGGATGACTACCATCTGACTTCAGATGTCGACGTTTCATGGACACGAGAACAAAAATTTGTGATAGAATAAATTAATCTTTAGGATGAATATTTTAAATTTTTAGACAAATTGTTGCAATTAACATTAGAAGATTTTTTGCAATAGACTTAGAATCTTAAAAATGGAAAAATTGGATTGAATTTAATTTTAATTTTGCATGCATAATTTGGTTCGTATTTTACCCATTTTACCTACCAGCATCATATGACTATTTCTGGTTCTTTATTTCCTGGCTCGGATTAAAATATATTTTACTCTCTGTGTAAATTCCATCCATTATGAATAAATAATTAGCTATTCAAGGAAAATTCAACAATTTGTTGTTCGAAACAAACATACAATATTAACTGCTAAAATGCAATGATTAAACCTAATTTTTCACAATTCAAATGCAAATGCTGTTTATATTTTGCAAATTAATACATGCGGCATATGAACGTATTTATTGGCATGTTGCAAACATTTTAGATTTCGGTACAAAATTAACACGACCTTGTGGAAGTTCAGGGCAGCCTCTATGTACTACGTGTGGGTGTGGGTGTACGAATGATAATACAGATCGTCGTTTATTGATATACCTGTAGACATAAATGATAATGAATTACCTATGATGTATCAACAGATTATCACATAATCCCAACAATGTGATATCAATTTACTGCGAAAATTATGTTAGATCATAAAACATGGTACTTGTATAATGGGAAAACAGGGGGGATTTGCATATATCATCGTCATATTGATAAAGCCTTAAATTCTTTACTTATAAAAGCGTAAATCCAGAATTTGCAATCATTTTGACTGAATTTCTTAGCGGAAAGCTGTGGAAGTGATTCCACCGTTGCCACTTAACAATCCTATTTGCGTCATCTTTTCAAAAATATTTCATATTATTGCTAGAAGTGACTAAAATGGCCAATTTACAAATTACAATAGTTTTAGCAGTATTCCTTAGTGTTTTAGGAGCGCAAGGTAATTATGCAAATAAATATTTCATGGCCAAAAAGTTAAAAATTTCGTAAACGGCTGCAATTTTCTCATTTTGTTGATTTTCATGTGATCAGTAGCAGTTAAAATTTTTATTAATTTTTGTGGATTTTTTAATTTAGGAGCGAGGATTCCAATTCCTATTCAAATCCAATCAAGTATATTTGACTGTGTCGGAAAAGAAGATGGAAACTACAATCATCCAACAACATGCACGAAATATATTACTTGTTCAAACGGATACACGCACGAAATGCCCTGTCCAGCAAATCTGCACTACAACAGAGAGCATGGAGACTATTGTGATTATCCAGAATTAGCACAATGCTCCATTCCGCAACCAACCCAAGCTCCCACTACAACGACCACAACCCGGGCAACAACTACTACGACCACAACTACTGAAGCCCCTACCACTACAACGACCACAACTACTCAGGTACCTACGACAACAACAACAACCACCGAAACTCCTACAGAGGCACCTACGGAACAACCCACCGACGCACCAACTGACGCGCCAACTGGTCCACAAACTGAGGAACCCATTGAACCCCCCACCGATGCACCCACTGATGCCCCCACGGATGAACCCACCGATGAACCATCGGAGGAGACCGACGACCCAACTGAGGACACCGATGCCCCAACTGACGCACCGACTGGTCCTCCTCAAACTGAGGAGCCCATTGAGCCACCCACTGATGGCCCTCAAACTGAGGAACCCGTAGAACCCCCCACTGATGCCCCCACGGACGAACCCACCGATGAACCAACAGAGGACCCCACCGACGAACCAACTGACGAACCCACCGAAGCACCAACTGATGCCCCTGAAACTGAGGAGCCCATTGAACCCCCCACTGATGCACCTTCCGAAGAAAACACTGACCCTGAAACTGAGGAACCCATAAACCCTCCTACAGATGCCCCTACAGATGAACCCATTGAATCTTCAGAAGAAATGACTGATGCCCCAACAGATGAACCAACTGAAACTACTGAGGTAATTTTATTGTCTAATATTTTCACTCATCGATAAATTTTTAACGGTTATTAAACAGGACCGTTTATTTTTAAACTTACCTGATTATCTTAACAATTATGTCACAGCATGTTTTAAAATAATTTAACCCTACAGGATCCAACTGACGGTACTACTACTACTACGACTGTAAGGACTACCACGACAGAAGGTCCATTCACATGTGACGGCAGAGAGGATGGACACTACCCGAATTTGGCAGATTGTACCAAATTCTATCGGTGCTTCAGAGGAAGACCAATTGCTCAATCTTGTCCTGCTAGTTCCTACTACGATCCAATCCTGCAGGGCTGTAATCCTGACATAGATCCAGACGCTTGTCGTGCAACACCCGCTCCACCAACTACCGAAGCTGTAAGTAACATGTAACTGTTTATATGTCGTTTTCTTGATTCACGAGTCATGAAATTAAGCAAATAGATTTTTTACTGACTATGACATAACTAATTGGTAATTGCAGTCGGTCACGGAACCAGAAACAACCGTACCTGACGAGCCGGGAACTGACACAACTCCTCAACCAGAAGAACCCGGAACCCCAAGTTCAGAGGAGAGCAGTGAAGAAACCAGTCCAGAACCAGAGGTCCCTGTTCCTGAAGAACCCGGAAACCCAAGTTCAGAGGAGAGCAGTGAAGAAACCAGTCCAGAACCAGAGGTCCCTGTTCCTGAAGAACCCGGAAACCCAAGTTCAGAGGAGAGCAATGAAGAAACCAGTCCAGAACCAGAGGTCCCTGTTCCAGAAGAACCCGAAAATCCAAGTTCCGAGGAGGAAAGTGCGGAAACCAGTCCAGAACCAGAAGTCCCTGTTCCAGAAGAACCCGAAAATCCAAGTTCCGAGGAGGAAAGTGCGGAAACCAGTCCAGAACCAGAAGTCCCTGT
>JABASI010005490.1:0-12233 GCA_019776505.1 Tomocerus nigrus
TTTACTTACTTAACTAATCCACAATATTATAAAATAAACACAGATTAAACCTCAATATTACCACCCTTATGTCCATTTGGAAGATTTTATGGTTTATATACTTTATTGTGTGCCGCACTGCGCAATGTTATCTCAATTTGTTTTAACCCTAATAACAGTATTTTATATTTTAATTTATTACCGTTACATATATGACATAATGAAGCTGTATAATAATATGCTGAAACTAATTCTGTCCCAATATATGCTTGTCGCCTCACTTGTCGTTTTACTTGTAGCCCCTAAATTACAAGTTGCAACTAGGTACCACAACTATATAAGATTCACCTTGCGAGTCCTCTGTGAAAACCAATACTACGACACATTAGAAATTAGATTGTAGTAGGTAACCTAATATGTTTACGCCCGTTATTAAATTCGAGTAGAGGAGGAAAAAAATCTGTGTCCTATTTATAGCCCTTTGAAAGGTATAGGCTTCATTTTATGTATCTCCCTCTTGCTTCACTGTTCTGTCTGTTAGTTTCCTCTTACGCTTTGGCACTTCAATTCTTCAATAACTACACAAGTACTATGAGCATAATAGAGCAATGTCATGCATCCAATGAACATTTCTCTTTATTCCCACTCCGCTCCGTAGCGAACTCAAATCTAAAATGTTGTAATATACTTAAGTGTTTCCCTGAACAGACAGACAAACGCAGTGCCAGCCAACAACCTATCTATTATCTACATATATTGTCTACATCACAATGCCTTCCATGCATTCCAACTTTCTGGAATTCCTTTCTATATACATTCGCATTTTTTCCAGATCTCAATCAACTCTTCTGGCTGGAGTTTAGTCTGGAGTCAGCCATCTCGCTCCATTCCAGATTTCTTTGTTAGCAAGATCTATTTTTCTTTTATGTTTTGTCCTTCACAATAAAATTCCCCGCTCTATCTCGCAATTTCTCGAATTTCATTGCTCTGCGAAATTCTATTCGCTTCCCACTCAATGACAATGCGGATGAGTGTAGAACACAAAAAGGATGTCTACGTATTTCACTGTCATTCCAGACTCAACCTGTCATTTACATCCAATGCCATTGCCTTTTGGCACTTCAGCTAGTGTCAAAAAGGTACCAAATCTAGAAAAGTGATCAAGGGCTTTTTCAATTGCCTTTGAAGTTCCTTTCATTTTAATTTTTCAATTATTTGCTTTTTCCCAGTTTCCTAGTCCTTATCAATTATCCCCATTCCAAAAGTTGTGTAAGAATAAATATACTAATAGATACGCATGCCTGATCAATGATCACATAATTTGTGACTATAGCGTAAGAATTGGCACAAAAATGAATTTTACAAAGGGAAATGTTTCAAATAATTTTGTCAAAAACACCAACGAACGACAGAAATCCGAGAGAAAATAGAAGTCCAGATTTTTCATGCTTTTCATGATTTCATTATGGTCTGTTAGTCTGTCTTTGATGCTCGTTATGTAAACTAATTACATGTTAAATTAAAATGCATATGAAGCCCCAAAATATTAATATCTATAACTATGGTATAGTACTTCTTTCTATTACGTTGCTAGTTCTAGAGATCAAGGAACAACAGACTGACAAATCCAAAGATGTAGCAGAGACACAGAGCACATGGAGAGCAGAAGTTTAAACTTGTGCAATAATTTACAGGCTACAGAATTTGTCACAGTCAGAAGCGTAAGATGCTTATGATAAGTCTTCCTGCCAAAGAGGAGGCAATCTGTAAATAAAACGGTATTCTCAGAACGAGGACAAGTATAAGAAAGCACAGCTGAATTTGAAGAAAAGTCTAGGTGGTCCCATTTCCCAAAGGTCTCAAAAGAAAATATGGAATCCGAACATCATGTGAGATATCACATCTAAAATATTCTGGAGCCCCTGGAAAGCCTTTACTTTGTCTGTACAGTACCGACCAAGTTTCAACAGCCCAAGGAGCCTATTGAATTGAATTGAGCTGCAGAAAAATAGATCTTTCGCAATAAAAGAAAATACTAGGCCATACTATGGAAAAGTCGATACTTTTAAGTTTCAACCTCCCTAAAATACCTGACTACATTCTATATACTTATAGTTTCAACCCAGAGGAAGATCATTACTATAACGCATAACGGTTTATACTGACGCTATATTTTATGTGCCACATTACTACATGACATTTTCAACTCAGTAGCTCCCTAAGCTGCGAAAAAGGAGAGGAAAGTCGAATTTTCAACAGTTTAGCAATGGTACGCTGTGATAGCATGAGAAAGTTTATTTCGACACCTAAGAAAGTTCTCCGGGATACCTTTATAAACATCCGTTATTGCGAGGATGTAGCGATAAAAAACGTTGTCCCATTTTTGGTATTGAACTAGTGCTATGTATTTTTGCTCATATTATTATAGGCATCATGTTAAAACGATGCAGTTAGATTTATCATAGCAAAATATAATTTGTAGCTTGACATGAGAGCGAATTTTGTAATAGAATAATAGATTAACAATTTTTAATGAATAATTTTCGATTGTGCTTAAAACAAACTAAGTAAAACTTAGATGAAGTGTATTCCTCTGTCCATTTTGGTAGTCTTGAGTCTTGAGCGGATTCAGAAAATAATATTTTATTATGCCTACCAAAAAGAATGAAAACAGCATTTCTTGGGATATAACAATAAGCATGTACACTGTACACAATGCTCATGGTTTTGATATGCGAGTAGTACATCTTAAAAACTACAGATACCATGATGTGCTGATTTAGTTGGTTTTAATTTACACTATTCCATGACTAGTATAACTTTATGTATTTTGCTTGTAAGCCTTAATGATGATTTCAATAGGCGAAAAGTACATTACATTACTTCCCCAGGCTTCGTCCTTGATAAAGTTTCAACAGAAGTTAATTTCTGCAAAAACTAATACAGTGTTGCAGTTGATGGTGGAAAATGATCAGCGTTGGTAAATTCATGGTATGGTATTAGTGCTACTTCCTCTTCCCAAGAGAGAAGTTTCTTAACTAGCCTATAATAACTGGGGACAAGAAAGACTGAAACTCCAGAAGTGAATTCACTTCACAATGGCTGAAGCAGAAATGTCCGTTTTGATTATGAGCTCTAAGTTCGCTTCTGCCTAGTCCAAAACTTTTGCAAGAACTAGAAAACTTCTGCGAAAAGGTAAACATGGTATATTTATTTAAAGAGTCTCTGTTCATGCATGAAAATGAACTGGGAAGAACAAAGCAAGGCTCAACTGCTTAAATAATACTGTAATAAGTAAAACTTTGCCATCAAGCTACACGGACTTGGACTTGTTGGCAGGCTAATGGCAAATACATTCAAACTCCTCCTTTCTTTCCTCCTTATTGTTAGCAACACTTGCAAGGCGACAGAGCAATCACAAACAAAATTTTCAAGAGTTCGGTAATGAAAGGAGGACTCTGGACAGACTATGCTGGCTGACAATAATGAATAACACTTTCCAAAGGTATTTACTATTTACTAGCTGTAAGTTAGAACGCATGTTAATTACTCGTCGTCTTTGCAATAACTTTCAGCTGAGTGGTTTTAACAGTAATTCCGCGGACTACGCCTTGTGTCCCTACGTAGACATGTTATTTATGTATGTGCAATTAAATAGAAGCCTGTGTAAACAGAAAGACTACCTACGAGGCAATTATCGATTGAACTATGTACATAGTGTGTATAATTAAGGCTACAGTCAATATAGATTGTTGTAAAGATTCCAAAGAATGACCAAGTCAGTTACTTCACAAATCGCAACAGATAAACAATTAAATTCCCCTTGAAGAAAACTCCAGGATTCTCTATTTTTATAATCGGGAAAAAATTATTGTAGGGTGTACTTTTGCATTGGCAAAACTCATCACTTCAATTATTCTTCTAAAGTAGTATGACTATAGGCCAATATTAAGACACTTTAATGTATGTAAATCTAAAACCGATAACACGAATGCCGGATGCGTTATCAGTTATCATTTATCATTGGGGTTTTCGAGTAATATTCCCATAGACATTTTTATCTAAAGACGTGTATTCTAGCTTCTCTATTACATTATCATTTAACAGTATTTTCAGTCCTCTTTGCAGTGCAGATGTGCGTTCATCCATCCCTAAGCAAGCATATTAAAGCTCTCAAAAAAGCTGAGAAAATTTTCCTGGCAGTGTTTATGGAAATCTTTTCAGATGATTTCAGCTAAATATGACTAAATGTGAAAAACTGCCTTTTTAACAGCAGCCTGACAAATTGCCTGGACATATCCATCTGTTTATTTAGTTATAAAACTGAAAATATGAATTGAATTATTTACTATTGGCTCGAGTATTAGCATTGTTCGATCGTGGACTAAAATCAAAAGTTAAATGGTAGGAGGTGGAACTGTGGAACCAATTTTGCATACATAAAGTACCATGTTACGTTATCATGATGACATCGATTTTGGGTAGGTGGGTATTTTCTTTTTCACTTTCATTTTGATTTATGAGAAAGTTCATAAGTCATAACTAAAAATGGTCATTACAAATGTGGAACAAAGTTGTGCATAGTATAAGATACAATCGTAAGAACATTGACCGAATACTACATACTTTTAGAGATTAACAAAAAAGTATATTAAAATTATGAGTGTAAAGTAAATAATAGCCTTCATTTGGTGAATAAGAAAATAAAATCATGCATTATTAATATGCTATGCTATGATTATTCCAATTAAAAATATCCGGATAAAACTGATACTGTCATGTGGGAGTGCACAAAATATTTAACATTTTATGCTACTTACATTACACCACCATGCATACTCTCAAAAATTGCAATTTTTGATTGTTATAATATGATAAACCTTTGCACATTGAGTAGAAAACAGATCGTTCCTTTTGATTTTCTCAGGCCAATTTTGCCTTATTCAGATTAGATTATAGTAAACGAGAATGACGAGGAATTTTAACTAATGCTATGTTGCAAAGTGCAATGCAATGCAGTCCAAAAAATACAGCATGTAATAAAACAACAGTAAATGTTTCAGGATGTAATAGCGTTAATATATGTGAGAAAATCTTGATTCGGAGGTTAAAGTTCTTTCTCCTTCTATCACAATTCACCTTATGAATAATTTGCTTCAAATTTTATGTTTTACATCCCTCAAACCTGGACTAAGCACGACTATGAAACTTCACACTTTCAAACAATACCTAAAGCTGAAAGTTTTTGTCATAAACGCATATTTAGGATTTATTGGTGTTTAATTGTAAACTTATACTCCAGTCTGTATTCATGCACAGACATAATTGTGTATGTCATACTTATAACTTTCAAGACGACATAAACTGCAGGAGTACATTTAGAAAGGTTAATTTGCCTGTAGCAAGTAATTGTTTGTTTTAGAAAAATAACATTATCCCTATCAAATATTTGCAGTACCTTTTAAAATAGCGTATAGTCTCGCCACTGATCTCCCCAGTCGGATTATTTGTCTAGTAGTCAAAATAAAGCTTTGCGCTTACATGCAGTTTTAAATTTGCAAACATCCGGATCGTTTGCATGCAACCATGTTAATCTTTAAACATGTTAACTTTAAAATCTATAGATGATCAGCCTACGTTAGCAGTAATAAAAAATAATTAACAGAATATAGCGACATGCCTTTGGACTAATAGCTAGGATATGATGTATACGTAACTCTACTCTTTGAAATCCTAGACATAGGTAGAGATAAACATCATTAAACACATAGTTAGATAAGTTGCTGACATGACACGAAGATCCGTAGGTAGACTAACAGATAAGCACGAAACTAATTCTATACTCAATTTCATATGCATAACTGGAAATGCAAAAGCCCGTAAGGGAACCGTTTCCACTGAAGTCTTTTACATGCTACAATTATCAATAGAGTGAAATCTATAACGTTGATCGTGAATAGCGTGTGGGTCTAGGTCTATCTACATAAAGCTTGCATGCGTTTTAGTTCGTGCTAATAAGTAAGCCAACAAGCAGAGCCAATGCTCATCATATATTTAATACTACGACAAATCAATTGTTAGAGCAAACTAGAAGTGGAAACAAAGATGAGACATGCAAGTTAAAATGTAGCTTTTAACGCTGAAAGAGATAACAATCCTTAAGTTGCATAGAATTATAGGATAGCGCCAAAAATTCAATAAAAATCGATTTTTATACATCTACTATAGATATTTGCATAACTTACAGAAATTAGCAGTAAGCCACCTATAGATCAAGGCCATGAAGGGCAGTGAGGAATTTTTAACTAAAGGATAAAATCATAAAGAAGATGTTACTGTTTGATTTGACATTATGGTGCTGTGTCATTTCCTGAAGCATTAAGTGTAGTACATATTGTGTTATTACTTATATTATTTATGTTCAGTGAATAATATATTTATCTGACGATTTGCTTTATGTATTTACAGTTTGTATATGCATCACATTATACTAAAAGTTATGCATTTGCATTACAGGTGTATAGAGTAGGTTGGAAATTGGCAGGAATCAATTTCATTGATTGCTTAGTGTATTTACACAAATGAAATAAGGCATTGCATTGGCTTTGCATTAGTGATTGTTGTAACATATAAATAGATTTTTGTGGTTATTTTAAGCAATCACGCTATACAATTATACTATAGCTTGTTATTAGCTGCTGTGATTTGCCTTACAATAACTTATTTGTGAGGTAAATACAGAATAGCTTTAATAATTGTAGAAGAAGAATGCGTTTAGAAACAGTATTTACATTTAAAACGGAATTAAATAGGAATTGTACTTACTTTGTCGGTAGAAATATTCTGAATCTCCAATATGATGTTCTGTCATGAGTGCAAGGAGGAAAAAGAAGGTGAAGATAAGCAGTGCTGCTGCAATTAGTGTGGAAGTTCGTGAGCATTTTCGTCCGACACGAATGACGGACATTGAACTAACCCTGATGTACATCTTAATATTATTTTTCAACAGCTGAGCCAGTTGCATTTAAATATCGGAAATGACTTCGCTTTTCTTTACTTTGTTTCAACTTGGCAGTTCATTTTCGTTTTATGAAGGAATTAAAGGAAGATCACGAAATAATAATAAGGTTGAAATTTAAAAGCCAATTTCCAGATGCATAATCTACTAAAATCCAGTTTATACATTCTTAAGAATTTAAGATCATTTTGAAAAATATTTCAAATCGGTTGCCCTTAAACAAAGAGATTTTTTGCACATTGTAGTGAACATCTACTTATAGGATTTTAGTGGCAATTTTAAAAATGGGTAAAATTGTTGTAAAATAGAAATTGCTGAAAGGGATTTTTGCGAGTGTACCACGAAAGTGCGGATTTCATCGAATAAAAGAATGATCTATCTTGGTTAAGTTTTGCTTAAGAGTGAAAAGGGGTCTGGAGTCAGGAAACTGCTTGAAGACGAGGAATTTTTGAAATTCAACTTGAGAGATTCCAGTCAATTTGAGAGATTCCAGTCAAGTTCAGGAAACGAGATTCTACTGCAAGTTTGAAAGGTAATTTAGCTACATCATATCACTTATTTTTCTAATGGCTCTTTTCAGCAGCTTTCGATGGTATTTTCTTGATTATTTAAATCTTCTGTAACAACGGATTTAGATCAATGTAGAGAATTTGACCCTGTTGTTCCCCCAATTGAATTTATTCTTCTCAGTCCGAGTTTTTTACGTCATAATTCTCGTTTATGTGGATTTCGTAAATTCAGATACGTTGAACTGACAGCAGAATTCTTGTATAGAGGTTCCTTCTTTTGTTTCAAATATTTTCTAAATAAAATTTTCCAAGTAAGTTGTTTCCTCTTTGCTGATAATTTGTCCCTTGAAGATAGTGTTTCTTTGCACATTGATCAGCTTGACTGTTGTTACTTTCTGTGGAATAACATAAAATGTACACAAAATGAGATAAAAGGTACTTTCATTGTTTTAGATACGCATTCTGCACAATGGTATATATATATTTAGTTTTAAATGATATAGATTAAGTCAGAGTAAAGCGTGCATTAAGTTAATGTAGAATGTACAAGGTACAATGTTTGCTACCATTTACGAAATGAAACTTAAAAGTAAGCTTACTTAATTATTGAATGTATATTCGTTGTCTTAACTAGGTGCCTTTACCAGCAGCTGACCTCACTGACGATTCCATGTGCACTTTATTTACTGCTCGCAGTTTTCCTAAAAAAATACACACACAAAAGTAGAATTCAATTGATTTACTAAACCAAACCGTTTCCGTGACTTAACAATTTTGAGAAATTATTTCTTAACAGTGGAAACACTGGTGAGAACACTTTAAAGCTCTATTATTTAAGGGGACTCAAGGCAAAGATAGAATTGACTAACAATGTGCACAAGATTTCCTTATTTTAGTTAATAGTTACTTTGCTTTAACAATAGGAAGTAGGAAGGTGAGTTATGTGAGCTTTGAACCTTAGAAATGTTAATAACAGAAATTAATGAGCATTAGTATATATAGGATACCTATAAAATTGAAAACGTAATAACGGTTTAAAACATTTTAAAAAAACCAAAAGATCTGTAAGATTCTTTTTGTATATAAAAAATCTTAGCTCACTCACTGGTTTGGTTAGTTTAGTCAGTGTGTATCCTGCTGGCCTGATATACAAATGCTTACTAAACTCGAAACAGACGAAGGAAGAAAACGTGTGTGTATTTTAGTTTGGTTTGTGTGAGAAGAACTGTCTATGCGACTAGCTTCCAATAACACATGTATGTACGACGTACGTACGTACGACTACTACTTTTAGTGATAGAATGGGTTGTACTTGTGGATATATGTATGTATGTATCGTGTAGGTAAGTAAGTACTTCAACTTTGCACACAGCATAGCTCAAAACTACAACGTAATGCAGTGCAAAAAAGTACTATTCTCCTTGTATGTACTAGACTAGGTGAACTTACTGTCCATTGTGCCTTGCCAAGTAAAGGTTTATAGTATAGTTAGTTACGATTTATATATATACTTATCTGTATTTCTATGCAAACTCTGGTCACACGAAAAGTACCCAATAAATATCTTTACACATCTATGTGTATACAGATGACGCGGTTAGAGCCCTAAGAAGCTATACCTTTGAAATACTATAATTTATGTATAGTTTACTATATAAAAGGTTATTGCACAAAGAAATAGTAATATGTTACCCATTAGGTAGATTCTCGTGTATTATTAAAAATGCGCACTTGCATGTGAGTATTGAGAATACATACATAGAATTTTCTCATCATATTCTCATTCAATACATTATATTATTATGTTTTTTTTTTTAGCTTACATCAGTTGCTTTATGCTTCAATGCCGTCCCTCGGACATTCTGATTCACTCTTTACTGTGGTATTCCCCATCTCCATCCCTGTCTCAGTATCTCTAGCTTGACTGACTTTTACTCGAGCTATAATGGTAAATAGTAAATATTGAGTCACACTTAAGACTTATTGTAAGTGTAACTCATGTTATAACTAACTCATGTTAGTAATGTAATAACGCGAGCTACCAAGGAATCATCTCAAAATGTGTGCGTGTCATTTAAATGAGAATGGATTGATTCTGTGCTAATGAAAATGCATATAGGTAGGTCATTTATGGTACCTAAGCAGCGATTTAACAGGTTATACCTTCCTTTATAAGTAAAGTAAGGCAGGGTTACCAAAAATTGAGACTTAATTTGTATTTATGATAATAATGTAGCCTTTCTGTAAACTGCAAAATCTCTTGACAGTAAACTAGAAGTCATAGCGCCTATGCTCACACAAAAAGGTACTTTATAGCCTCCAATCTGCAACTATACTACTATAGTCTAGCATTATATCTGCTAAGGATCATGTTTCATAAAAATTAGCTCAGTGAGTAAAATAGTGAGACGAAGAATTTTGTTTCTTATTTGTCTACAAAGTTGAATGTTGAAAGCTGTGCTGATAGATTGGTATAGATATGATGATGCTGCGTCTAACTAAAGTAAGTGAGAATGTCTTTGGGTTCTAAGGTAATGTAACCATTGAGTAAACTAACACAGAAGCAGAAGCATGAAACCTGCATGTATGTTTGTGCAGATATAGTCTGTGTTGTGTATGTAAGCTGGAAGCAAAAGGCTGCAACAACAGAAGTAACCTCTTTCTGCCTTCAAGCAAAAAGTAGCTTTCCACAGTTTCCCATGTTTCAGATCCTTGGTTTTGAATTCTATGTGAAGCATCCTGCTATGTAGGTGGACATAGCCAAATTTTCCTCTTTCTTTTTGTCTGTTAGGTTGTAGATAGAGGAGTGTAGTCGGTTTAGCAAAATAAAGGCTAGAGCTCAAGCGCTTGAGGAGAGCTATTGGAAATTGAGTTGGTGTGGTGCGCCACAGGGATCAGCTGTGCCGTGCAAAACGGGAAGGAAGGGGAATTTCACATAAACGTCCACGACAATCGGTTATCATTATTAAAAAAGAAGTAGAGCGAGATGGAGATTGGAGCAAGAACGGAATTCATCTCATCTTTCACTCTGTTCATTTGAGTTTGAAGTTGAAATCGATGTTCTAACTACTGCACAAATAAACTCCCAAGTTTATTTACTTTTGCGGGATCTAGTTTCACTCTTGACAGTTCTCTCATCTCTCTCTCTCTCTTTCTCCCCAATCAAACATATTGAGAAGTATTTTACATCTCTCGGCAATATCCATTTATAGTTTTAATGTGTCTATTCCATTAAGTATTCTGCGTTTCCCTTTTTTACTTTCAGTTCAGTCAGATGTGTACTCAGTGTATAAGCTAATAGAAAATCAGTATATACGGAGTAGGGAATCGTACTAGTACCTATTTTATATAAGTGTAAATGATATACTTGTATAGGGAATTTTATTATAGTAGTGAGACGTGAGTCTGTCATGTCTAGAGTAAGTAAGGATTTCATTTTGCAACTTGTGATTTATAGTAGTCTAATGTTATTCATAGAATAAGTTAAAGATCGTGCCCTTTCCGTTATATCTTATCCTCATTTCCTAATTCATTCCATTTCGGTTCGTTTCTTCTTTATATGACATTTAAATGTTGAACTGACAATGAGCCACTAAGATTTATCATTTACAACAAGATTTCAAAGAGAAGGGATCCTTTTAGGCAATTCTCCTTGTTTAGGTTAAAAGTACATTCACTTAGAACTATATAAGTAAAGATACGATTTATTTCTATTTACATAGCTTCCTCTCTGCTAAAAGTAATTGGATCGCGACAAGGCACTGACACCACAGAATAAGATAGGATATTACATGAAATAGGAATGTGCAATGGGAAATTCAACTATGTAAACAGATAGGAGCGATCATTAGACGTTTTTGCTCATACAAAACAAATAGTCAAAGTATATCATCTGTTGTAGCTATATATAGAAGAGTCGTGTTAAATATTGGACGGATGTTCTACATTAGGACATTACAAGTTAAGAACATAAGTAGCAAAGACAGAGCTTAGGAGAATAAAGCCATTTTAACACGGGCCCCTTGATCCACACGGGATTTATCTGAAGGGTTGGACAACGACCGTGCACATCATTTACAATGAAAAACTTTATACATTACAGTCAGATGTAATCCTACTGAAAACGAGAATAATACTGCCGCAATCTGGGAATGTGCTAAAGTTCACTAATTGTTTGATTCTAGCTCATGTGAATGACAGGTATACAATTCTATTTTATTTATGCATGTCACGATATTCCCGATACAATAATACTGTCGGTGTGTATCGAAGATAACGATTCTGAATGTTTTTTTGTTGTTTTTCCATAGAAAATGCAAGTTGGAAATATTTTCATGTCTAGCTTCTTCATTATAATTCTGCACTACTCTTTCCTTGTGATGTTCTTATTCTCACCTCCACCATTTAATTCGCCCCATCTTCTACAAATCGTGACGTTTCTGCTCAGCGTTGGTCATATCTTCACCTGCCTTGTTTATTTCGACTTTACTTTTTATTATTATTCTGAATAATTCAATAAATAAATAAACAAATAATATTTCTCTGCATGTTTGTCACTGCTTGGTGCTTGCTGACTGCTGCATCCACTTTACACAATAACTTTATATTTAATAAACATTGGGTTGAAGGTTCCCGCTCAAACGGCAAATCAAATCGAGAGAAATACACTCTCGATGAAATAGTTGTACTGAATTGAAAAGAAATCGCATCGTTCAGTTTCTAATAGA
>JABASI010005491.1:0-12233 GCA_019776505.1 Tomocerus nigrus
TAAGACTTTTCCAAATAAATAAATACTAATTAAAGCTCCAGTATAAGTAATGTACTTACGTTTAAAGTTAAAACTTAACTACTATGTCACTATATATATTATGTAAACTTAAACTTATGTAAGTCATTTAATTATGTACCTATAGCTATAGTTATGATATAAACATTGTTAATTATTACTATGTTATGTAGCAGAATAGTAAATATTATAATATTATGTTGTATGTGCCTAGTAATTAAAGTAATCTATTTAATCCACTTACTTGTTTACCATGAATTATGTCAGCTCCGTTCCATTCCAATTTTCCCTTTATAGTTTCATTGTTTCTAAAATTATATAAGTTGCGTTATAGGTATATAGCATTATGTTTATTGAATATATATCGATCTGATACTATATATAGCGAAAAGGTTATTCTATTTACGAAACAACTGTCGCTCAGTGGTTATTTGGTTTGCAAAGCTGGGAAAGAGTTATATGTGCATTAAAGCTCTCTTACACACATTCAAAAAATGACGATACTGCCTAAACGTTAAATAATTACTAAGAATTCCCTATTTACTTTCGTATTTGCAGTTAGACATTGTAAAATAGACTAGCTATGTGTAGGAATTTAGGAATCTCTTATTTATTTATTAGTAAACATGATGAATTATTATACAAATGGATTTGGTGTGTAGTAGGTGTAGTGTAAAGGGCTGTTATATAGTATATTAATTATTAAGGGTAGTCAAAATGGAAATCACATAGGATTAAATGTATTCTATAGCCACGTGCTTTCTTGTTTGTGCATGTGCTAGAAGAAAATCGGCGGATTTTAATCCTTTAATCGTGTGGCAGCCTGTGGCAGGACAATTTCTTAGAATCGAATAGAAATTCAAAATATTCTAAATACGCTAATTAGTCAACAGGTGTGTTAGATACCATAAAAACTATTGAGTAATCATAGTATTGCATTTAATCGCATAAATAATCCATTTATTAATCGAAAATTTGGAATACTTCAAAAAGGAACAATAAGGATTAATCCGTGGTTAAAAATTAATTTAATCCGATATGATTTCCCTTTTGATTGACTACCCCGATTAGCGTAAAGTTCCCACTGCGTGCAATTAAAGATTTTGGCTATTAAAATGTTTTATGAACATGAGCGTACCTATTTGCTACATTTAAACATGTAGATGAGTCATTGTGAACCAAATCTGAATGAGTAAGAAAAATAAGGTTTCTTTAGCAGCTAAACAATAAAAATGACATTTGTGATGAAAAAGTATAATGAAAAGGCAATAGAGAACATCTCCATATTTATGCTTAACTAAAATAGTTTGACATTATGCTCATCATTATTAACTTCTATATAGGTTCTTGTACATATAATGCATAATAATATAATAAAACTAATGACACTAATTAAGTTAACAAAAATAATTATCAAAAATTTGTGATAGGCCCATAGCATATTTGCTGATTTAGATATTAGTAAAGCTTATAGCTACATACCTAAGTATAATTATATTATACGGATATCCTGATTAACGAAAACAGAAAAATATTTAATAACAACGTTGACGAGAGAAACTTATAATTCAATCAGTGTGCCACTGTTGACTGTGTCAGTAAAATAGAAATAGTAGCTACAACTCAAAGTGAAAAAAAGTTACGAGGATAATATTATAATTATAATATGACTATAATTATATTAATAGTTTCAAAAGTTATTCATTATTATAATGTAGGTAGCAGGTGCACGGTATATAGAGGTGGTTAAACATTAAACCATATTAAACTAAGAAAACTATGTAATTAATTAGTAATTATAAATGCGTTCATATTGATAGATATATAAGTAGAGAAACGCATGAAAAACTGTTTTCACTTTTAAATATAACAAAATTTCATAATAATTTTATTTTTAGTTAAGATTTATTCTTGTTATATGAATTTACTAATTGAATCTCCATGCAATTAATTTATTGCTCTTAAGCATGTAGCCTTTGACTTATTGAACTGATCAATTTGCTTGAATCGCGAATCTCCTAATTTTCTTAAATTATGAAATCGCACATGAATGTGTGGACAACTGCTGTCCTTTTGCCAGAGTGTGAGCAAGTTTAGATTTAAAATTACGTTATATTAGAGGTATTCAGTTTTGGTGATTATAATCACAACTCATCATTTCAAATAATCTATTGTAGTCTTTGACGCAGGCGCAACATTATAATGTTTTCCCCTCATAATCAACCACGTCCAGAAAATAATTTTATTGTCTCTGGAGGAGATTCTCACAGGACGCTTTTCTTAGAATTGAATTGGATTTCTTTTCTGTCGCAGTTTACATCATTTACTTCAAAATTTATTTAATCATATTAAATGATTTTGGATTTTGACTACCCTTATTTCACATTACTAAAAAATAAGAATAATCAAAAAGACAAAAATTCATTATTAAATTATTAAATCCTATAAATGAATACCTCTACTATTATCGTTTGATGTCTAGTTAGTAGCACAGTAACGTTTGAAGTTAGAGTAATTTAATTACTAGTAATGAGTATATGAGTAATTAGATTTAGTGGATGTAGCTGGGACGTGTAAAATTATATGCAGCCAAATAAAGTGCGAATGCATGAAATGAAGCGCAGGTGAGAATATGCATAATAATTAAATTACCTAACGACGTGTATGTCTGTCTTGTCCAGTGAAAGTTGTCAAAACATTCTTGTAAGTCAGTAGTTAAAAGCTCAATACAAAAGAAACTACTAACATGCATAAAAATAATAGCAAAGTAAAATACAGAGACTCTGACTCCGAACTGTCCGAACTGCAATACACACGCACTCACGTACACGAATAACTAAACCACACAAATTACACTAAAAATCCAAAGATTCAGACTTGAATCAAAATCAGGGCGAAATTAATTAATTCAAAAGTGAATTCTTGCCTACGGTCTACCAACTAAAACCCATTACTACTTATCCTCATTATCCTGTAAACAAAAGTCTCAGCTACCACCGCCCTTAAAATTCATCACACACACTCACACACAAGAAAATTGTGTGAGAAAATGTCAGTGTAATGCAATAATCCAGATAAATAAATAATTATTCTAACTAACACTTAATGAACAATTGACTACATAAAATAACGTAGGTACTTAGTATAACAGTAGTTAAAAATAAAAACATGCACGTAGTATAGAAATACGTACATAATGTGCTACTAACAGTTATACAAATACTTATAATTACTCTGAGAGTTGGCTGCGGCCTTTACGAATCTCGGAGTATAAACTAAACTACCCCACTTTACCTTTTTTTTACTTATAATTAGCTTTGTGATTCTAAAATGAATAGTAGTTATTTAATACGATTATATCTAATAATATCATGAATACCCTTAATAATTCAACTTAAAATCTCTGTAGATTGTGTAAATCTATTCAAGACACTAAAAATTAAGTCGCTCCCCAAAAAATCAAAAATTCTCTTTTGTTTCAATTTTGATAACTAGCAACTGCATTTTATTTTAATCGGCCGACTGGAATAGTTAGAAGTTGAAAGATTTGACAAAGTCTTCGGGTGCGTCTTTAAATTCTCGGTCCCTTTTTCCTACTCGCTTCGTGCTGAATATTTTGCCAAAATAATTAAAACTGCCGACATTCTTTATTAAAAATTATTTTATAAAAATGGTCAAACTTTTTTAAAAATCCGGTGATTCTTATTGAACAATGACTGGTGACATTCGGCCCTAATTTACATATACCTACATACCTTCAATAATAATTGAAGGTCACTACGAAACCTGGAATAAAAATGTCCCGTACCTATATTGCTCTAGTATTGCATATTATTATTATTATTATTATTATTATAAATTGTAATGTATGAATTGCATTAATAGAATACTTCGCCTGAATATTGTGCTAAAACCTTGCTTTTTTAAGTTTAAGTACCTAGGAGGTCTTAGAATCTTAAGATTAGAGTCTTTAGAGTACTTGAATAATTAATTTGATCAATGAACCGCATAAAATTGCCTTTAGGCTGAATATCTAGCCAGACACGATAACTGAAGTGGCAGTCATAATAAAACTGCTACACTACTTACTTATGTACTTCAACTTAATGATAATGTTTGTACCTTGAGTAACCGTCTGTAGTTTGTCATTGTTTAGCAATGCAATAAAAGGACTTGTACGAATTTATTCAACAATAATTATAATGCCTCATTATTGATTAGCATGCACGCACAAATTATGCATTTCTATCTCCATGAATTCAGGGCTGAGATTTTCGAAACATCGAAAAATTACCATTTCATTTTCCATGGACACTTTTGTAAAATAATTTAAAATGTTTTAAAACCGTAACTTTACAATGGAGAATTTACGATCGTAATTTTAATTTTAAATATTTAGGTATTTTTTTTGGGATGAAAGAAGTCGTCCCATAAATAATAATTTGTTTTATCAATAGACAACCACTATTTCTTTGCGCACGAGTCCCGCGAACTTAAAGCAGCAAAAGCACATTGGGGCGTAAAAGGAATGTACAAATTCCAATGGGGTTCAGAGGAAAAGTTTTATTTTGCTGAATAAATGGTTGGGATTTAAATGATCCTACAGTGTTTGCTAATTTTGGCTCTTATTTTTAACCAAAAATTTGAATTTTTTGGCGCATAGGAGGAAAAATAGTTTGGCTGTTTTGGCTGGGAAGAATAGGCTTAGCCAAAATGTTCTTTTCCCTTCAAATCCTTTGCGCCCCCTTTTTATCCTTCAATCTCCCCGTAACGTGGCAGATTAGTGGATGTCTATAAGCATTTTGTTGTTATTTACTCAGATGATATAATTTATTGATATTTAGAATTTATTATGAGTGTTTACGTCGGATGAGATAAGATTTATCATTATTGCTTTATATTTAGCTGAGATATGGAATGGCTTGTAGCATAAATGCATCTGGTGAATTGGTTATGTCAGTTGGCCTTCGGTGGGCAATTCATCCCATTGCTACCCTTTTACCAAATATCAGCTCACTCACAATCACAAAAACTTTCTCCTCCGTTCCGTTTATTTTTGTTTATTTTTCTTGTTTACCTCTTGACTGCATGGGTCCCCTGAGACTGAGAACATAAATGAACAAGGCCAGGAGACTTCCTGAGTGCAACTAGCAAGAATGTTCCTTTTCCTTACATAACTATCCTTCCCATTGCAAGAGTTTCTCTTTTGTTTCCTCCATGTAAAAGTGCATCCTCAATTGTCTAAAAGTTTGCTTGTGGCCTTCACGATTTTCATTTCTGCGGCCACGTGCGTGTGTATGGCTACTTGATACGTACATTTAGTAAATGCATGCATTTCTATCCTTAATCCTTAATCCTAAGCTTGGAGAGTATTTAAGGGGAGACTTAACCCTTCTCAAGTCACTCAACTTCCTTCTCTCCAACAGTCACATCCTCAACTGAAATTGAATTGACGATTTTGAATATTTCTTTGAAAATGTTTTCCACGTCTAAGGTAAAGTTGAGATTTATTTTTTGAAGTTTTTTCAACTTTTACAAGTTTGAAGCTATTCTGGGAAGAAATTTTTGAAACATAATAAAATTACCATCTCGTATCTCATCTTGGAAATCTGTTCATTTTACACAGAAAAATATTTAATCAAAATTTTGGAGAATTTACGATCTTAATTTTACAAGACTTCTTGGATTCTTGCCTTACCATGGAAAAGTAGGAGCAGGTAAGCCCGTCTGGGAGTTTAGAAATTAAAATTTCCCCATTTTCCTCACTGGTACCAAAGTCGTCGCCGTTTCTGTTGCCAGTGAAGAAAAAAAATTTAATTTCCAAATTTAATCTCGGAAGTGCTTACCTTATCCCACTTTTCTACGTAACGCAAGAGTTCACAAGCCTTGGTAATTTTAAGATGTTTCTCGTCCCTATGAGTTAATAAGTGTAGAACAGGTTGCTAATCTGATGTGACAATTTCAGGTTTTATTGGTCCTTATGGGCCTCGTTGCCTTCAGTCATGCTGCCGGCTATGTCCGTGCCCGAGTTGCTCCAGTTCCAGTCAAGAGCTACGGACAGCCTTTGGCAGCGTTGAAGACAGAGGCGGTGGTGACAGCGGCCCCAGAACCCGAATTGGAAGAGGAGGAAGTGAGCGAAGTGGAACCCGAGACTTACAAAGCTGCAGTAAGGACTGTTGACCGATCTCCGATTCGGGTATCCTATGCCAAACAACCAGAAAGAGACAGCTATGTCTCCTCAAACTCAGGCTACGATGCCCGTGCAGCTCGTCTCGAAAACGAAAAATTGAACGAGGAGCAAAACAAAAATGCCCAGTACAGTTTCGGTGCCGCTATCGACGATGGTATCAATGACATGTCTCAAGTTCGTCAGGAGAGCCGTGATGGACTCAGGGTAATTACAAATCCATCCCTAAAATTTAATTTGATTTAATTTATTTAGAATTAATTTACATATAGGTAATTCAATTCAACTTATTTTGAATTAGTTTAATTAGATCCGATTTAATTTATTTAGAATTTTAAAAATTAGATCCAATTACAATTTAATTTATTTAAATTCAATTTCATTTATTTTGAGTTAATTTAACTAGAGGATCCAATTTATCTTATTTAGAATTAACTTAATTATTTCATTTTAATTTATTTAGAATACGTTACTTATTTCATTATTTCAATTTAGTTAATTTTGAATTATTAAAGTTATTAAATTTATTTTGAATTAATTTTATTACTGTAATTCAATTTAGATTTAATTTATTAGAATGTGATTTATTTAGTTTTTTATCAGATAATGTTTACAGTTTCATAATTTGGAGTAATAAATATAACCATACAGGTCGAGGGCTCTTACAGCTACAGCGATGGATTCTACAAGCACACTGTCAAGTATGAGGCTGACGAAAATG
The DNA here is from genome assembly GCA_019776505.1 of Tomocerus nigrus. Lineage (NCBI taxonomy): Eukaryota > Metazoa > Arthropoda > Collembola > Entomobryomorpha > Tomoceridae > Tomocerus > Tomocerus nigrus. The sequence continues at coordinate 6,927 of JABASI010005491.1, forward strand.
GATACAGAGTCGTTGAGTAAGTTACAATAATAATTTTATTACAGCATATAATAATTAAAGATTAAAAAATCAGTTGCTAATCGATGAATGTGTTGCAGAAACACCAAGGAACAAATTGGAGATGGAAGCGGTCCAATTGTTGATCCCGTAAATGGCAAGGCCGATGTGCACACATCCAACCAAGGTGTTGACATGACCTACTCTGTCTCTGCTAAGGAACTCGAAGATTTCAGCAAGGAGCGTCTTGCTACTGCAGGCGATCTCAAGTCAAAAGTTAAGGGTCAGGGAATCAGAAAACCAGAGGATTCTTCTTACTAATAATCTAAAATTAAGCACCGACTGAATCATCTTCTTAATCTTGAAGATGAGCCACACTTCGATCTATGCGCATTAAGTAGAGATTTATTGTTTCGTTGAGAATAGAATTATTTTTTATTTCGCTGTTATTTAATACTAAGTGAGAGAATTAAGAATTGAAATAGAATTACCATGTTGGAAATAACCCTTTTACTCACTACGAGCACACAGTCATTCGTAATAATTGTAATACGGATATTTAATTCGGTTAACTTTCTGACTTACATTTTCTGAGAAAAATATCATTGCAAAAAAGTCGGCAAATGAATAAATAATTATCAATTTCTTATTCTCATACAACTTGGTGTACCTACTCAAAATCATTTTCACAATATTATCTATCAATTGCATAAAAATTATGATTAAAGTTGATTAAAGGTTAAAAAATTTATTTATTAGCTATCTGTCAGTTCCATTCCATCGATCAATGTAAATAATTCTTTAGTAGCCGCCATCCTCTTGCATCTTGTCCGGTTAATTCGGTCTTCTCAGTCTTCAGGTTGAAAGTTGGGTAATCGGAGTCAGATTGGCACTCTACAATTCGATGCAGATTTCATGCAAGGTGCATGTCTGGCCGATTCATCATCCTCCTTTAGAACCCGAAGGTCATTACCAAATTGCCCCACACTTCTCTTCTTCCTCTCAATTCCTTCTCTAACTCTTCAGCAGCTGGCTGTTGTCTGTTCTTTCATTTACTGAGCAATTCTGATATTTATTTGAAATTCATTTCTATCTTTCATTTGAGTTTTTCCTTAAGTTTCCATAATTTGCAACCATACTTGGCAAAATACTGAAGTAACTGAAGACTTTTTGAAAAATATACAAGAAATGCCAATTTGACGATAAATCATTCTATAGACATGTAAAGTAAACCTGTAGTACTATACCTATTGAAGCAGTTGCAATCGTAATCGGTAGGTGGCCCGAATGAGGCCATTGCTAAACCTCCTACAGCTCCTGCAACGAATCCCACTATCTCACTATTCTCAAATTCTCACACCTGCAGCCTGCACTGCATGACTGCATGCACTGCCTGTAGCAGAGAGCTGAGAGAGAGCTAGGCTTCTGACGAGTTCTGCTCGTCTTCTGAAGTTCTGTCTGAGTGAGCTGATGAGACGAAAAAGAACTGAGAACGTAAAAATAAGCAAGTGAATTTTCATTTGATGAAAATGAAACAGCAAACTGCACTATTTGCAGTTTGCACATTGTACCGTACCTATCCATGTTATTATGCACTATGAACTTCATTCAGAGATTGCACTTTCACACTGAAATCGTTAAATGCGACAATCGTTATCAGTTTATTAATTACTGCTCTATATACTGTCATGATTATAAATTAGGTACATGAAATCATATGAAATGAAGCACAGGGAAACATGTACTTACGTAGCATTTTTTATGACTGGGTGTAGTAGGAGTGGAAACTAAATTAAAATTAAATATCGTGTAAATATTAACTAGTGAAAAAAAGGAAGCTGTAGATGATTTATGGGAAGTCTGCGCGTTGGATTTGTCCATTGAATGTTGAATGGATAGTATTTTATTACTATATTGCCTTGCCTGTTCATTGAACCTTGTGTGACATGACCATTGACAAGTTAACTAAAAGTCTCCAGTACACGAGTTCAAGTCATGATTCATAATCCTGGCTGGTTGGCTGTGCTGTATAATGCAGAAAACTAAAGGCAAGGCAAGGCCACGGCGGTGTTCCTCTGTCTGCATGATGTGGTTTCCTGATTTTGACACTTGGCTTATAATCCAGAGTTTCAGATATGAATTTTCTGAAAATGTTCGAATGGTTTCGATGAAAGAAATAAGTGATTAGTCCGTAGTCCGTAATTGTACGCCACCACTTTATTTACTTACACTTTATGTATAATAACAACAATAGAATAATTACATCACAACAACGCACAATAATGAAAATAACACTGCATGCCTGAAACTATCGACGATGTGATAGTATTGTGAATATTACTATAAAAATACATAGGACTTAGAATGACAATTTTACGATTGTGAATGTTATTTATGTAAACTAAACGCACTAAAGCTAATCAAAACAGAAGTCACTACACTTACACCTAACTTCACTTCCATCCAACCTTAACACATCATAACTCCCTTCACATCACAATTCAAAACACTAAAGTTATAATAATAATAAAATATTATGTTATAGGATTAACTACAAATACCACAAAAACATTTAAGTTATCTTAGAGCAACTGCACGTGCTCTATGGTAACCGGTTACCACAGAGCATCTAAGAATTTTAACCTAACCTACCCTAACTTAAAATAATGAGATGCTCTATGGTAACTAGTTCGGATAGATCACGTGCAGGTGCTCTATGGTAACTCGAGTCACAATAACCAGTAAGGTACATGTTTAACGTCAAATGAAGCGTCATACTCCTTATCTATGTAATTTTATTATACTCGCGCGTACTCCACAAAACTACAAACATCCTATTCAAAAAGACAATAATCGCAAACTCTCTAATAATCTAAATCCTATTTAAAAAGCTTCAAGTATAACAAATAACGTGTTATTGTTAGGTACTTGTGATAACTTGGAATCATTCAGTAATGATTAGATTAATTACGAGTAGCATATTCTATTATACAGGGTGGGCCAGAAATATGACCCCTGAAATTTGTTCAACTCCCCTTGTACATATACAGATTACATAAACAGTTATATGCCACAAGGGGAGTTCAACAAATTCCAGGGGACATGTTTCTGGCCATCCTGTTACTTAAAGTTCTTCGCCGTGCAACCACCAACAAGCGAGGTCAATATTATTATGTGTAATTTTATGACAAACATACATACCTGTGGGTGGATACATACATATTAATAAACTAATAATTATAACAATGACAATAAATGAGTATGACATTTTCAGTAAGACCCTTTAACTTTACAACATCGTCTAGCCGTAGTATAGAAATTCTATTGGGTATATTATATTTTTTATTATCATCACATACTAACAGTTCTTTCGCCATTTCCCTATGACCACTGACCATCACACTCAACGTTAGTAATGTAACGAGGATTAGGGTTTGAAATTTTGATGGGTTCGTTTGGACGAGTGAACGAGGGTGAGCAGAGCTCCCGTTGTTGTTGACATTACGAGAACCGTTTTCTTCTGCCTCCAATTTCAATTTCCAAGACCTCAAACTGAAAAAATTGTACCGAGTCGGAAAGCACCTGAACAGACACTATCAACCATTCATTCTCTGACTTTTCCAGAACACACTTTTAGGGACATGGAATTTCTAGACGACGATACGAGTACATAATGACCTTTTGACCAACTTGACCTGTCATATCTGAAATAAATAGATTTCAATTTTTTAAAACGTTACCTTGTCACAATATGTCAGTCTCATTCAACGCGCGACTACAGTATGATACAGCAGACATCTCCCTAGTTTCCTGTCATTCAGAAAGATTAACGTCACTACCAAGGAAAGTAGAATAAATAAAGTCATAAGGAAGGAATGGCAGATATTTTTTCTTTATTGAGGATTCGGAACAAAATGCCACCCTATTTGGGGGCGACTATCAAAATGCGTTCAAAAATCGTGTCGTCATCGGCGAATATGGCGTCTTTGGCGAGTTTCCCTTCCCACTGGTCAATTTGCACTTCCCATACGGAGATCTGCCAGGGGTATCCTAACACGGGTATCCCTCCATAGTGACACCTTCCACGAAAGATATGGACTCACTTTTGAACTGTTAGCATACATAAAGTAGATAGATGAATTGCCGAAATCAGTCAGCCGACAACTACAGAGTGGGGCCAGAAATGTGTCCCCTGAATTTTGTTGAACTCCCCTTGTTGTATAACTGTTGTATATGTACAAGGGGTGTTCAACAGGTTTCAGGGGACATTCTTTTGCCCACCCGTATAGTAGTTACCTTTCGGGGAAGGACGAAGGAGTCACTTTAGGGACACTGGTATCAGTAGTGACGCTAGTCTTTGCCAATTTTTCTGAATGAAAGAGGAAACCAGGGAGATGTCTGTGCTACAGCATACATACACCTGTACCACCTAAAATAATTTATAGTTTATATAATGTGGTAGTGCTGCGGGCAACTGCCGACTGTCGACACTGGTCGTCAACATAAATTAGCACTTAAAAACGTCTCGGGTTTTGTCCTTAAATCTTATGTGGACTTCATATATACAATATTATAGGGCAAAAAAGGGTTGTATTTTGGTCTTAACGCCAATATATGTTTGTGTTTTAAATTGTGTTGGAAAGCGTAATTTCCCATAGGTTTTTTAAAAATAAGTATTGTTCATGTGCAGTAAAACAGCACCTAGTGCTTCTTATTCGTATTCAAGTGTACATATCATGCATCTGGATTCTGGATATGAACATTTAAACAACATTTTAATCGTCAATACAATTTACGACAATTTTACAGTTTATAGGTACAACAGGAATAACAACAATTATGTATAATTAATTAGCAATCTATTTAACACTTATTAGTTTAAACACAGGTATTTATTTATATTTTGTTATTTATGGGTAATGCCGGTAATGGGCCGACACCTAATATTTACTATAGCTTCTTAATAATTAACAATTGCTTAATTACTTACACTCGTATAAATTAGTAGCGTTTCAAAGTTTTTTTTAAATTTCACACTCTTATCCAAACCGTGTAGCCAAAACTTTTATTAAGAATATCGTCGTAAATGTATTTACCTAGTTACTATGTATACTGATCTGCCAGTAAGGTTGCCTAATCATGCTCATATACTGGCGAGAAACCAAATTTTCATTTGAAAACATTCTGACGAGCTTACCTTCTAACGCAAAACCATGACAAAGTACAAATACCTTGGTCACCACCCAATCAAAAAACTAAAGAAATCAACTGAAGAAGGAAATGTGCTCGTTTCACTCATGTAAAATCTCA
>JABASI010005492.1:0-12231 GCA_019776505.1 Tomocerus nigrus
CGACATAAAATACTGTGCCATCAGCTTTTCTACACCATGTACCTTATTGCTAATACATTAGGACCGCATAGTGAGGTAATAATACCATTTATATTTTTATTAAAGATGTCCCAATGACATTGAAATATTCTTTTTTCTTTGTTTTTATCCTATATAACAACTTCTAAGGTAGAGTCCAGCTAGCCGGTTGGTCACTAAGGAGCAAAATTGGCCAGTGACTGGTTAAAATTTGGAAGTGGGAAAAAGTTAAAATAGGGCTAAAAAGCCCTATTGGGCCATTTTTTAAATTTTCGAGTACCTTTTCTCTTTTTGTGTTGGTGGCCTATGGTTGGTGGCAATTTTATTTTGACCGGCCATTTCTGAACACTGCTTTACTATATATCTTTATGATTCATATAAAAGTGACTATACGTAAATGGCATAATATAATTCAATTGTTAGTACCTACAGGTGTAGTAGGGTAATATGCTGGGCTATATGGGAATGAAATGATGAAGCTTTGGGGGTTTGGAGGGGCCAACTCCCAGCTTAAAAATCAAAGATTATAAACAAGGAGTCTTTTGGCAATCTCTTCGTTCCTGATTCAATGGTACCCTATTACTCCTATGCTGTTACAAAAAATTTAATATTTCAGGTATGCCGAAAATTTGACTATTCTTCGGAATCAAAAAATGTTCTTAACGAACATAATATTGAAGAGATGGCAAAAAATTTTGTTGAAGAAGCAGGAAGAACAGCTTCGTTATATGAACACAATGTTGCCCTTCCAATACTAGGAGCCGATTTTACTTTTCGTTACGCCCGCGACTGGGATGACTCTTATAGAAACTATATGAAACTATTTGAGTACATTAATTTGAAGAAAGACGTCTTTAATGCAGAAGTCTCCTTTGGAACTCTTGTTGATTATTTCAAGGTAAACTTTAAAGTTTAAAGTTCCGTTAAACAAATAGAAACATTATATAAAATGAAACATAAACAATTAATTATTTTTTAAAGGTTATTAATGAGCGGCAGGTGAAGTTTCCTTCTTTGACTGGCGATTTTTTCCCGTATAGTGATACTGAGGTCAAAGAACTCAGTAAAACTGCTTATTGGTCAGGATTTTATTCGAGTAGACCTTTTTGGAAGAAACTTCATCGAGAGACGGAACATAATGTTCGTACTGCTGAAATACTCTTCTCAATTGCGAACATTCTTGAATCCAAAAATCTTGGAACTACTACAACATTATCTGTAAATAATTCCTTTTACAAATTATAATCATTCCGTGTCAAAGGTTCCTTAACTTCAATAGTTAGTTTAAATTATTCTTTATCTACAAACCCAACTGTTTTGAATATTTCATGTTTCTTTGTTTATAAGACAATTTCGGTTAAAATAATTAGACTACCTATTTATTTTATATCATTCAAACTTAATTTATTTCTTTTTAATTTAGCTCAAATATCCACTACTTGTGAAAGCAAGGCAATATTTGGCGCTCTTTGCACATCACGACGCTTCCCCTGGTGTATCAGCTGCCGTAGTTATGGCGGATTACAAAAATAAGCTGAATGTGGCAATTGAAAACAGCATAAATGTCCAAATCACCGCATTGCAAAGAATACTAAGCCATCTAAAATTACCGCCATCCGTGCAACTGGCTCCTTGGCGTAAACTACTTGATTCTGGACGGCAGTATCAGCGTTGGGAAAACAAAATTTTCGATCTACGTAGCAAAGAATTCCAACAGATAATAATATTTAATAGTTTAGGATGGGAAAGAGAAGAATATGTGAAGGTACAAGTCAACTCACCGTTTGTAGGGGTCACTGATGCAAATGGAAATATTATCATATCACAAGTAAATGAATGAAACCAAGAAGACTTATTTTTGTTGCCTAATTTTTGGAATTTTGGGGTATCATATCCCAAAATTATAAATCGCAAATTTTGCAAAAGAATTTTTAAAAGTTATTAGCAATTTTAATGCAGAACCCACAATATTATTTTCTAGCTGAATCCTGTGATTGAAATGTTGCCATTCGGAAACCAATTCCAAATTTCTAAATCAATATATGCATTAGTATTTATGGCCACAATACCATCATTATCTGTGCCTACGATATTCACAATAAAGCGGCTCAGTGAAGCGTCTTCCCAACTTCCAGTCCGATGTAAACTTGTGTCAAATACTTTTAATGAAAATGATATATTTGACATTTCCAAATGGACAGATGGTGTAAGTTTTGTTTTATGGTACAATTGTCAAAATGTTTACATTTAAGCTGAATATTAGATAATAATAACATTATAATTATCATACACTATCTATATCACGACATATATTGATAAATCAGAATGGACTGTACTTTCTGGAAAATGGACGTATAAAACTGGGATTTTCCCCCACTTCCGGATTTCTGAACGTAATTAAAAACTCTGAGGCAACTACGAATGTGAAAATGAGTTTTGGAGGATATGTTTCCGTGCCTCGTCATAGTGGACCTTATTTATTTATGGCCAGTGGAGAACAAATTAAGGTAATGGTTTTAAATAATTTGAAATGTAATGTAGTAATTTTTAATTGATTTGAAGTCTTTTTGATATTAAGTTAACCCACAATTTCTTGAAACTTTACGTTAACCTTTGCAACATGTCATGCATAATTGTTCAGGTGCCATTTACAACTGGACGCGGCCCTGAAATTCTAGCTATAAATGGCCCAGTGTCGTCAGAAATAATCGTAAGCCATGATCCCGTCTACCTTTCTGTTCGAATTCTTAAGTCGAGCAAAGAAGATGCGAATGCAATATTTATTGAAAATACATTTGACAGCAAAAGTGTTGCTGGAGAATTCTTTATGAAATTTGATACGAATATAAAATCAACGTGCGGAGATGTGCAAATATTTTACACTGATCAAAGTGGATATACATTAGAAAAGAGAACTAATGTGGATTCAATTGGCGTTGAAGGTAAAATATGACCTTTAAATTTAAAATTTACGCAAAGAATGTTAGTTTAAAATAGATAATTAAAATATTATTTTTTTAAAGGAAATTACTACCCAGTGACAACAATGGCTGCAATTCAGGATTACACGACCGGTCAAAGACTATCGCTTCTAATTGACCGATCCCATGGAGCTGCTTCACTTTCGTCAGGAAGCTTAGAAGTTATGATTGGTAACTTTCTTATAAAAATCAAATAAAAATCAAAATATCTTTCACTTTGACTACAGTGATCATAGACATATCCACTAATCTGAGACGTTAGCTTGAGATTGAACGGTCAAAAAGGTGGAACCATTTGAAGGCGAAAGAGCATTACGGCTAATAAACCAATCCTACCTGCCAAAAAATTACACTGAAAATCTCCATCTTTTTAGCAAAAAGACTTTTAAAAAATCTCATTGGGGTGTAATAAATGTTTTCTTCATTTCTTACACCCCAATGTGCTTTTGCAGCTTGAATTTTGTGAGATTAATACGCAAAGAAATAGTTATGATGTCTTTTAAATTAAAATTAAATATTAAAAAATAATAGAACTAAACTATTAATGGATACTATAGCACATTTTACTACTACAGTGTAACTGTATAAAGTAACTTTTTGTTTTTTTAAGAGTGTATACGTTCCTTTAGACGATAATTTCGAAACTTTTGATGCTGTGTCCTAATATGCAAAGAAATAATATATGTGATCATGTTTCAAATAAAATGCGGTAACTTGTTTATTTTTAAGAGCGTCGGTTACTATACGACGACAATCGAGGAATTGGGCAAGGAATTATGGATAACCGACAAACGACCTCAAATTACATTCTAAAGTTGGGAAAAATGAACTCGGAAGATGCTATTGATTGTCACAAGAAAAAATTTGCCCCAAAATTGGAAGACCACTATCATTCTCAATCTCTAACTTACCCGTTATCAATATTTATAGTTACATACCCAGAAATCATCAGCCCAAGGACAGTTAAGAGTTTCAAACTATTCAACAATGATTTGCCAAAGGATACGAATTTTCTTAACTTAAGAACTCTTCCCAAATTCCCGGAGAAAGATGGAGCTATAAATGTGAAAAATAAAATGTTTTCGGAGTCGTACAGTTCAAATGCATTGATGATTTTCCATAAACTGGATTACAAATGTGATAATAGCGAGGATTGTGCTCATACTGGGAACGATCATTCTCAACGCAAAAAATTATTCCACAGTGGAACAAAATTCCAATCTGACGTTTCACCAAGGAGTATAAGAAGAACTGATTTAAGTGGTTTACACGGCTACTCAAATATATTCCCCGATGAAAATGAGAATTTTAATAACTTGGATGACATTTCATGCGGTTCAAATGAAATATCTTCATTTGTATTAAACATTTGAGAATTTTTTAACGTGTTTACTAAATTATGTTGTTCCTACGCTGTATTGTGTCATCAAGGGATCAAAAAGGTTTTCTTTTTAAAAGGTTGCTTTTAAGAAGAAAAAGGCAAAAAGTCGTTTTTTGGCCTTTTTGCTACTTTTTTGCCTTGTATACCTTTTTGTAAATTTTTGAATCTTTTAAAGTTCGTATTTGCATTTTACAAAATAAGTTTAATGGTTTATAAGTGTTTACTCGATGTTTAAACCATAGTAATCCCATTCTTTTCAGTATCGTTGCCCAAAACGGTAAAGAGTTAGCTTTTTGCTTATTTAGAAGGGCAAGGATTTAACTTTTTGCCAATTCAGAAGGGCAAAAAGTTAAGCAAAAACATATTACATATTAGATACCTTGTCTGTCTTTATATACCCAGTAAATATATTTTACAATTTTTATGATCAATATAATTTTTGTGATGAAGCATTAGTTGCATACCAATATCACTATTTAGTTAAAATAAAAAATTTGCTAGGGAATAGGTCAAAAATAACAGTATTTGTTTGTGATAATAAAAAAAGTGATAATCAACTCCTGTTTTAATTGTCACTCATCCACTATTCTTAAAGTTTCAAATTATTTGTAAGTACAGTGAACGAATTTATTTTTTGGAATAGACTACTCTATGACTTAAAAATCCGCTCAACTGGCATTTAAAGAACTTAATCCATAACACTGCTTTATTGAGTATATAGTTCGTCTTTGGTGCAAGACTGCCGAAATACAGCGTTGTAGGTACTGTGTAGTTAAAGTAGTTATTATGTATCGCTGTCAGTTCATAAAATTCGAATGAAGTGGTCTATCAAAATTATTTCTCCTAAGATTTTTGATAATAACTTTATAAACATTTTGTATATTTCATGTTTTCGATATGATGATTTTTGAAGGAGGAGATACGGCTTGAAAAATGTTTTATCAATGGGAATCAGAGATGCTACTATATACACGCTATGTTGTATTAAATCAGCTGGATGCATACCGTCGGGATTTCTAGCCGAACCCCTTATGCACGTGACCCGAGGGCCGAGACCTACCCATGGTATTGTGCACTGCTTGACTAAGTCCACCAAGTCTTCTGTCGATATGGGCGAGGAACACTACATAATGCTGGTGATTGAAGCAGAAGATAAAGTTTCCGATGCCAATTCACTAAATAAATGATAGGGTGGTACAATACATTAATTTATTATGATACCATTCAACCAAAAAAGACTAATTCGAATATTTTGAGGGAATTCCACAAAAATATAACAAATTCGAATATTTTGAAATAATTCCACAAAAGTATGGCAAATTCCAATATTTTGAAGTAATTCCACAAAAGTTTGGCAAATTCGAATATTCGAATATTTGAAATTGACACATTTTTGTAGATTAACTTTTGACTTCATTTTAAAGTCCTTACTAGCTTACTAGCGGCCATTGATTTGTTTACTTTAGATGTTCAAGAAGCACACATGGGAATAGTTAGATCATTACCCTTCGATAAGCTATTTATCAAAATTCTACGCATTGAAAACGCTCATATATCTGAACGTGAGTTGCGGGATTTCATAAAGGAAAAGAATTACGTCTTTGTTAAAAATAATAGATCTGGATCGCATTATGACTACTTATTTGCGTGCAGCAGCATCTCTACGGCATGTGTGGCTGAGTTAGATCTTTAAAATACCAAAGAATCTTTAAAAACAATTAAAATAAACCATTGCAAAACGGACATAATGAATAGCTACGCTTCACCTTCTGACCTAATGGTAATAGTACACTGGTTGGTAAAAATGAGTTGATTCATGATTCATACTTTGCAAGTGTTTTGTGGGATTTCCAAGCATCCTAATTTTCAATCAAGCGACGAAATAAAATTTTCACGGGGTCACGGGGAATTGGAAACCTTTTTCATCCAGTTTTGGACAAGTCGTCGAAAGGTATTTTTTATTCTTTTATTATTTATATAGCCTAGAATGGGTCAAATTAACTAGAATTTGAAAATATAAGCAGAAAAATGCATTTATGACAAATACAGAAAATCTTGAGGTTATAAGGCAATTTTTCTCAGAGATATGGAGAGCCAAAGTCTACAAAAGGACGATTTTATCGTTAGGAGGGTTAAATATTAAGGTGGTATAAAGCATTGTACTATACTGTTCCGATAATCTATGTACTGATTAGTGGTATAAAACAATCCATACTGCTTCCAACCTCTGATACATATTTAGTAAGTAAGAAACATTGAATACTGCTTGCATTATGTATTAAATAATGAATTATGTCGTTGATAGATTATTACGTAGAAATAAATTCATGATTTTACTGTAGCCCATAAAAACGTGTAAACTACCTGACGGACAAAGACACCTTTTAATTTAACGAGACATTTTGTAGTGCAATGACCACATCAAACTACTTCCTTATAATAAAGTGTTGCATCCGCTTGAAGACGACATCACGGCATACCAATTCTTTAGTACAGACATTCTGGTTTTACCATACGTTACGTTGGTACTGTGCAGAAGAGAAACTATATTATATTATCTGGCACACAAGTAAAGAATCTTTGGTATCGAAACTGTGTGGTTGTGCCCGCAGTATTATGAGTTCCTTATTTTGCTGTTGCTAGCTACCATTTATGTCAATCTTTGCTGTGGTAAGCGAATACTAATAAGTAAACATAAAATATTTAATCAATGTAATAGTGCAAAATGCAATCCGGGCTTCGTTTATGCTTTAAATCTAATTTTCGTAATATTTGATAAATAGGATTAAAATGCTTAGTATGCAAAACTACTAAATTCGGTGATTGCGGTATAGGACGAAAATCCAGTTGCGGAGGACTGCAATGGATATTGCTTTATGTATAAAAATAGATTGACTGGCAGTGCGACCTTATCTTGTATTTCAACTAGTCAGCTACTGGATATAAACTTTATGCCACTGATAAGAACTTTTTGCCAAACAGACTTATGTAACCGTATAGCAATTATGTAATGTAACGCAATGATAAATAAAAGCTAACGTTGAATTATGATCAATGAATAATCTACCTTCACTTTGAATTAAATACCTAGGCAAATAGGTTAGAGCTCAAGTTAAACACATGTACGGCTACATGCAAAAAAATCTCTTTCAGAATTTGTATGTACTGAAATCTAAACAAGTACCAATATACCGATTAATTGTACTTACGTATAGCAAAATGTACATGTCAAAAGGACTTTACTTTATTAAGCACAACAGTACAAAAGTATTGCAGTCAATAATTTGAAACTCGTGCGTATTGCATTATTATGTATTGAACTAGAATTAAGCACGAGGTGTACTATCAAATAGTACGCATGACTACTTGCGCCTCAGTTGTACGCATTTAACATTTCAGTACTCCGTAAGCGCTTAAACTTGACGGGGGAGGCTGTTGTGCCCAAAACTTGCACGCATGTACATAAAATTTAGTACGTTTGTACAGGTCAACTGTACTCTGTTTTTTGCATGTAGGTGGATGAGATTTTAATAGTTTATTTAAAGTATTCTTTATCTAGAAACCCAACTGTTTTGTATATTTTATTTTTTTGGCTTGTCCGCTTGTCACTGTTTTTCGAGTCCTTTAGGGGGCAGATTTCAATTTAATTACCAATTATGGGTATGATATAAAATTAAATTCTCTACAGTATGCATGTCCTCCTCGTCATAGTGAACCTTACTTATTCATGACCAGTGGAGAACAAATTAAGATATTAGTTCTAAATAATTTAAAATGCAATGTAGAAATTTTTAATTGATGTGAAGTCTTTTTGGTATTAAGCTGAACCACAATTTCTTCAAACCTTTGCAACATGCCATGTCATGATGTTCTGAAAGATAAAAACTCAACTGTAGGTCGCTATAATCATTTAGTATAACTAATTGCGCATGGATAATCTTTGCTTATTATATTGTGTTAAATATGGCATTTAATTGTAAGGTCAGTGGCCTTAATTACGTCGCATATAAATGTACAAAAGTTTCCGGGCTTCCGCAGTTGAACAAACTTAATAAAATTATCCAAGGGCCAAAGCAGCTGAAAGTGAAGTACGGCTTTGCACTCATTATACACAGGACAGTACTAAATATTAGTGTTGTTTCTATTTATTTGGCATTTATATTATCAAAATTCTATTAAATATTACTTTGTGGTGTTCCTAGCAAACAGTTCTCAATGGCTCATTTGAGATTATTTACGAAACGAATGCATTATTGGGTGACTATTATTGTAACTGGTTTGTTAATAAAAACATTTTTATCGACTGTGTACATAGAAAACGACAGTAACAGCAATAAAATTTCATTCAAGTTAAGTGAAGATGCAGCTGATGCAAATAAACTTCTAAAAACTAAAGAATACAATGAATTCCCGGAATATCTAGACATTGAAGACCGTCATCGGGACAATCTGCAGTGTTCTTCTTCCTACGAAATGAGAGGGAAAGCCCACTCTGACATAAATGTAAGTTAGTATGTACAAGTTAATAAACTTATTATTATTGAATGATAAGTATAACACCGCATATATAGGTAGTTTCATTTATTAAAGGAATTTCCCTCGGGCGAGGGTTCTTTGATGGTCAATAATAACGTACAGATATTATAAGGTTCTGATCTGACTACAATTACGTATAAATCATTTATACCATTTTAAGTCATATCTATGTAGTCGCATTTCTTGTTTGGGTTTGCCTTCTATCGGTTTGTGTTTTTATGTAATAATTTCTGTTTGTTTCTAAGATGCTGGAAATGTATGAGCAGTTAGCTTTCAATGACCTCAAATACTTTGGAGATTGGCAACAGAAGTGGAATATATATATTAATGACTCAAGGTTCACTAAAGATGATAAGCTGACTGTGTTCCTTCTGCCACATGCGCACAATGATCCAGGTTCAAGTCAAAATTCCTTTGAAGAATAGTTCAATTAAACAATTATATGAAGTTTTATTTTATTTTGTTTGATTTATTACAGGTTGGCTACACACTTTTGAAGAATATTACAGAATTTCAGTTAGAAACATTTTGAATTTGATGTTGAAAAATTTACACCAAAATCCATCTATGAAATTTATCTGGGCTGAAATGTCATTCTTCAGTTTGTGGTGGAATGAAATTTCAAGGGAAGAAAAACTTCTGCTTAAACAGTAATATTCACAGTTATTCCTGTAACATATTTAGTTCATTATAGGTTACCGTATAGAATAATAATAATGTACAGAGGTACTCACAACCACAAGTTTCTCCCGCATGATTGGCATGTTAATGATTCCAGAACCAGATCAGATAAATTGTATGAGACTTACAGGGTTGCTTACGGGTTATTGGAACCCAAAAAATATTTTAACTTTTTTCACAATTTCTACCAAAAATGTCAAATTTTTTATTTGCAGATCTGGACGTCTCAGACAATTTGGAGTCCATTTAGGGGAGGTCATTTTTATGGGTGAGAAATACTACCTCCATTGGGGATATATCTGTGACAGACCATCCCCAAGTGGGTCTTATCCTCAGATATGTGAAAGAAAGTCTTTTCATTCGATTTGGCGTACGTTTTCGTACCTAAATCAGATATCACCTAATTTACCCCCAATGGAGGTGGTATTCCCCACCCACGAAAATTACCACTCCAAAATCGAATCCAAATTGTCTGAGACGTCCAGATCTGTAATAAAAAATTGACATTTTTAATACAAATTGTGAAGAAACTTAAAATATTTTTTGGGTTCCAATACTAACCCGTAAGCAACTATTTACAGTGTTGAAAAACTACGATTTTTATCTTAAAGATGGTGTATGAGTATACCTACTACGATAATTAAGTATTTATGTATTGTAAAATACTTATATTTAAAAATGCGAAACAGGTAAAGAAATTCTTTAGGAAGCAAATGGCTATTTGGAATTTTTTCAGCTATTTTTAGAATGAGTGGAGGAAAGAAAGCCGTTTCCCTGCAAATGAAAGGCTGAAACACATCTGAAATGATTATTTTATTTTAGTGATCCCAAAGTAAATTAAAATGTTTATTATGTCATAATTTTTTACGCAAATATTATAGTCCTCGTTGAGCGGCTTATTAATTCGTTGTACTTAATATAGCATTGTAAAGCTCTAAGACAAAATACTCTGTAGGATCGTGGATAGAAAGCAGTTGGAATTCGTTACAGGAGGATGGGTAATGCCAGACGAAGCCAATTCGCATTACTATTCTCTTTTAATTCAACTTTTTGAGGGACACCAATGGCTTAAAGAACATCTAAACTACGCCCCAAGGTTCGGGAGTAATTAAGAATAACGTTTACAAACATTAACTTAAAAATTAATGCATTAGGGGGCCATTTTGGCTATAATCTTGATCCGACCGACTTTTTGCAATAGCAACATAAACAGAACAATACATTGGCGTTAGAGCATCTAATGAATTTTCAGTACCATCATTTTTGAATCAAAATATGATTTCCATCTAAAGTGTCGCCATTTATTGTCATTTTGTGTAGTTTGCAGAATGTCGGTTGGGATTGAGATGTTGGCGTAAAAAGCTCTCAGTGACGACATTTATATAGCAATGGATGGTCAATTGACCCTTTCGGATTGTCTCCAACAATGGCGTATATATTGAAACGATCTGGTCTCAAAAGCATGCTCATACAACGGACACATTATCTAGTCAAGCAGTATCTTGGCAACAGGCAGCAACTGGAATTTTTATGGAGACAAATTTGGGGTAACAAAACTAAAAGAAATCTACTGATGTCTTAAATCAGAAAGTTATTGAATTGCATTATCTAAAGACAAGTCTGGATCAACGGATATGTTGACACATATGGAACCGTTTTCGAGCTACACAACGGCAGCCACTTGTGGACCTGATCAACGTATCTGCAAAAGTTTTGACTTTAGAGATCATTCTAGTCTTTACTACAGTGGGAAGGAAATAACGAGATCAAACATTGAAACTAGATCCCACCAACTAGTAGAACAGTACAAAAAGAAGGACATGCTCTTCAAAACAAATAATGTCCTCGTTCCTTTGGGAATGGATTTTGCTTGGTCTACCAAAAGGGAATGGGATGACATGACAAGAAATTTTGAAAACGTTTCAAAACATGTCAACCAAAAACAAGATCTCCACACTAAGGTTAGTTATCAACACATAAACGTGAAATAATAACTAATATTAATTGTTCATAGTGGAGCAGGTTGAAGATTCCCCCTCCCCCCACTTCGAATATTTTCAAGCACACACAAGCATGAAAAGTCGAGCACAAAGAAATATTACATCTATATGTAAATAATATTTTAATAAGAGATAAATGGAATTGAGAAAAAGATCATAAAGATATCTTAGTTTTATGTATAAGAATTTTTCATTTGGCAAAACTTATTGACAAAGTAAGCTATTCCAATTTAAAAGTATGAACAAAAATCACAGATGCATTTCGGAACTTTGGAAGAATACTTTGCAGCCATACGCTTGGATTTCACTGCCAACAGTGGGCAAGGTAAAAATATAAACTTATCAAAACTATCTGGGGATTTCTTTACTTATGCTGACCGGGATGCACATTACTGGAGCGGATATTACACATCCAGACCGTTCCATAAGGCTCTGGACAGGAAACTCATTTCCCATTTAAAGTAAGATTTTTGTTAAATGTGCCCAAACAATTATCTACCCGATAAAAGATGAACACCGGTCTGCGCTAAAACTTTGATATAAATGACTTTATCTGACTCCAATTTCAAACTCAACTGTGTGACGTCTAATATGCACTTTAGACCACACGAGGTATATTGTACTTCTAAATAGT
>JABASI010005493.1:0-12228 GCA_019776505.1 Tomocerus nigrus
TGGCCATACTTTCTCTAGACTCTTATGTGATCCTCTATTTATATTATTTGTGCATACTCATAGTGTGCGACATGTGTGTTTTTTGTCTACGTACGTGTTTGCTAATAATCGTAACTACACTCAGAATAAAAATGCAGCTGCGTGACGTCTGTCTTGTCTTAACCTATGTGGATATAACTTTTTAAGCTTCCTTTACGTTGTTGTAGCTTCCAACTGTTCGATGTTCCAACTTGACCTACTTTGAAAATTGGGTTTTTTGTCGGAATATTTGTATTTGTAACTGGTAAAGCATGTTTTATTCATAAGTATGAAATGAGGTGTTGTATTTCGGCATCTTCCTTAATGGACTACACACATCACACAGACAGCTTGCATGTTTATATCTCAGACTTCTTAATTTAACCCCATATTTATTATTTAGGTTCCGAAATCAATTTAGACATGACCAATTGCAAATGTGCTTCTATTTTGTAACAAGATAAACCACGAAATAACGTATAAGATCAAAATTAGAAAAACTAAATATAAATAATGAACTAGTCAGGAGTCAGGAACAGTAAAATGCATTGTTTTGTCGTTTGTAGATCTTTTTTCCAGGATTTAAAATGCATCGGCTCTGTAAATATTTTACTGTGGTCATTTTTTCTGCAGTGTTAGCCAAATTCAAGGAGCATATAAAAGTGGGTGGTTTTTTAAGGCTAATATTCCATATAGCTTGAGGTTCTTTGCTGAAAGCGTGTGGGGATATATATTATAATTATGATTATTTTTCTACAAATAAATTGCCAACTATTTTATGTCAAATATGGGATTTAGATCGTTTAGAGATCATTTGGATGAATTGAACTTTATTGTATTATTAGGTGAACTACACCGCTGAAATGGTCCGTTTATAAACTTTGTCAACTTTTTTACATGTGTGTGATTGAACATCGAGGTGTATATACCTTCACATAAACTTCCTCTTTTGAATCCTCATTGCTAAATTTTTCCGAAACATTGAAAGGCTATAATTTACGTTTATAAACTTTGTCAACTTTTTTACATGTGTGTGATTGAACATCGAGGTGTATATACCTTCACATAAACTTCCTCTTTTGAATCCTCATTGCTAAATTTTTCCGAAACATTGAAACGCTATAATTTTTTTATTGTGCTGTTTTTACTTGTAAACGATATACATTATTTTTAATGAATGAAACTACACGTAATTACACAATACATTGCGTCCTTGAACTACATAATAGTGACTTACCAATTCTTTTAATTGAAATTCGTGATTTATTCTGAAAAAATGAGCTATTGTTGGTGTAAGGTTCATGTAAGGTTAAATTTATTTTCAAAAATCGGGCAAATCATTAACACAATACAAATACAATTGTATCTTGTAAACAGAGGATTAAATGAAGGGCTAATTATCTTATCACTACATACATTTTATAATGTAGAAAGGAAGAGCTGAGATTGAAAGTTTCAAAGTAGCAACATATATTCTGTAACACCACTTTAGAAAAATCCATGTGAACATTGATCATCCCATTTCCCACAGCAAGTAGCTTTTCAGTAATTTCCCATTGGATCCATTGGTACTCAAAATACATACATAATAACCGTTGATAGGTTTGTATAGGTAGGTATCTGTAGATTGCCATGATAGAGCTTTGAATACGACGATGGTGTAATTAATCATCATTTTTATTGCATTATTAATTGAAAGGACTGTGCAAGTACTTACAGTAAACCACCCACACTCAGGTAAGTATAGGTATAGAACAATTAAGTTGCAAAGGTGAACATTTAAAGAAGCTTCCAGCAGAAACTCTAGGAAACAAGATGTACACATTTGTGTATAAGGTAAACTTCCCTGTGCCTGTGCTTGTAAATTGTAAACGTTTTAAGTGATAGGGAAGGCCAGGGCTGTGCTCGATTCCATTATTTCCACTTCAGTGACCCTCCACAACATTATCATTAATTCTTGTTTTGTTTTACCTGAGTTATTACTTATTACACTAACTAATAATGAAATAAGTAGGTACATACATACATATATATGTACACCTTCTATATGCATGCATTAATATTGATACCTGTTTGGTGTTTATGCACTTATTATAATCCATAGAAATGCAGAAATCTGTGTATAATTATTAAATGCTATAATATCCAAAGCATTATTCACTGATACAGACTACACCCCCTTTAATGGATTAAAATCCAAGAATTAATCACTGAAGCAGGTGTGTAGTAATAGAAAATGAGTCATATAATATTCTGTCACGTCACAATATTTACAATCAACCTAGGTATGCACCTTTTGTTTTAAAGTCCTAATTATATCAATTATATCAGAAGAAGAATAGCAAAAGGGATTATTTTTGTAGTAGCATCCTCTTTATTTACTTCAAGAACATTCACATTGGCATTTGTAATTAATAATGGCCATTAGACATGTAGTACCACAAGAACGTGGAATTAGATGTTAATTACACTGTTAGTTGAAAATTGAGCTTGAAAAAATGTATTGTTTGCAAATAAAAATGGCTACCACCTTGATAGATACATTTGCTCATCAGCGTCCTTCTCAATTCCCTGTACCGTTGTTGGAAGCTTTTATAAGTTTTTCTACTAGGCGATTTTCCATATAAAGGGCTAACCCAGTTTAAATACTCATCAGTTGCATCCTGAATTTCATTTCATTTACATTATAGTGTTAATTTAGCAATACTTTTAGCTTGCATTCAACAAAAGGATCAAAATGGCTAAGTTCTTTGTAAGTTTAACCTTTCATTACATTAGAGAACTTCGTGAATCAACAATTACGATAATTGGACTATTTAAATAACTGCTATTTGGTATCCTTTTGATTCTCAGATCCTTTGTTCATTCATGCTCGTTGCATTTGCTGCAGTTGCTCTTGCAGCCGAAGCAGAATCCCTTACTGACCCAAAGACTGAAATCACCGACTCGGACAAGAAAAAAGATGCAGTTGCAGGGAAAAAAGAAGTTGCTGACGATCTTCAAACTGCTGCAGGTTAGTGCAACGCTAGAATTCATCTTGTATTTCTTGTGATTATAAATCTGTGTACTAAAGACTGACTTAATTTATGACCACAAATATTTGTGTCTTTTTTGTTTTCAAACGATGAAACGATTGATTTTTATATATCATTTATATAGTGCCAATATAGACTTATTTATTAAACCCTCTTTTGTTTGTAGGTGGATGGGGATTTGGATATCCAAGAGGAGGATGGGGAGGATACCCACCACTTTATAATGGATGGGGAGCCCTGTATGCGAAACCATACCCCGTTTTTGTAAGCGCAATTATTGAAGACATATTTTTATTGTTTTTTATAAATCAATACTCTATGATCTAAAATTTATTCTTTAATTTGCTATAGGCTGGCTGGGGTGCTCCTGTTTTTAATGGTGGCTGGGGATGGGGTGGACTTCGTGGGGGATGGGGATGGAATGGAGGACTTTTCTAAATGTTTAAAATCTCAATGCTCGTATACGTAATGTATTATTATTGGTGTACAAAATGTACATACATTTCCTGTATCTACTATCCTACATGCATCCCTTGGAAATAAACGTGTGTAATTTATTGAAATATTCTTATTCCACGAAGAGAGTTACAATTGTACTGTTTTTATTTATAGCATATCTACTCACATGAAACCATCTCTTAATTCCCACTTCATTCATACATAGATTCATAATCATAACCATCGATATTTTAGGTCGGTGCTATTCTGCTAGAAAATCAAGGTGATTTATTTATTTTTAGTAGATACACATTATGTTCAATAATTTGTACAGATTTTCTAGAATGCAGCTCTAAATAAAGCCCAATAGTGAATCCTGGATCAATAAATAACAGAATAATGGCTATGATCTTATGTGATCCATTACAAAAAGGCAGAGGAGGCTTTAGCCGCAATTAAATAAAATACGCTAATTCCAAATTCACGATTATTTAATAGGATTATCAACTACAGATGTTTGTTTTATTATGAAATGCCAAAGTTCGCGTAGCAAAGTTTAACAAATGGCTTAATCGCTACTGCACGCTTATTTAGTTCTTCTAAATTCCATCCTGTACATGTAGAGCATTGTGGAATTGGCAAGGCATTTTAAATTACAGTACAGAGATATAAAATATAACCGAATTCGGGAGAATAAACCAAAGTACAAAGAGGAAAATAAATCCTGTATAAGCCGGAGAATTGTACTGCAAAGCCGAAGAGTGGAAAGGTAGCCCTGGCAAGCCGCGTGAACTAAACCACACAGAATAATTTGTGAAATATGTAGCAGTAAATTAGTCCCAGTGGGCCAAGTCGTGCAAGCTGTGCTGTCCTGGCCCAATTCCAGCTCATTAGGGATGCAGTATTAATTATTCATGAGTATTAGCTTTTCATTTGCCATCCTCTTCCCATCTTATCCCCATCGGTATAAAGTAAACAACAAACTCCTGCTCTAAAATGATTCAGACTGAATTCAAACCCGTGCCTTGCCTTGGATTCTGTCTGATTAGCTAATAATATCGCACCCTGCCTTTGTATTCTAGTTTCTCCATGGGTCATCTGCTGATTGCATATTCCAAGCAACCTCCATCCGTCCGCCGGAATAACATCTCTTTTCCTGACTAATCTGTAGGAAAACTCTTCTTGACATTATTATTGCTAACAACACTTTATCAATCATCATTTCTGCCATTTTACTTTAGATTCAATTTATCTTCCAAAACAACTTTTGACTCAGTTATTCTCCAACAACCAGGAGCTTTCATTTTCTTGGCATAATTCTTTCAATTTGAACGAAGCTGGATTTTATTTTCAAATTATTATAAATATTCAAATACGGCATAACAATTTTGACGTTTTCTGTTGATGTTAGCATACCTACTTAACAATAATATGATTTTCTAGAGTAGTACCTGCTAGAAAAAACTTGAGATGTCTACCTGTCTAATTCATCTTATTTCTACTGTCACATTTAACATGATACTCTATAGGATATAATAATATCTACATCAAAATCAACTATCAGGATAGATACATCGAAAGAAAATAATATGTTTACATGTTGAGATTGTATATTTTATTTATTTTCTCTCCGAGAAAACGTCCATTTACAATTTTGTACGTCTTGTTTTCACTTGTAAGCTATAAATTAGAAGATAACTCAATTTTCCAGTTGTTTCTTGAGGAAAATCAGAGAAATGCTAATATGGTGTCAGAAAAGGTGTATTATTTTGTGTTAGTGTTTGTTAAGCAGAGCTTAGAGTAGTGAGTTGAAAGCTAACAAGCTGTCAAAACATAAAACGAAAGCCATAAAGCGGGAGAGACTAACAATGGAGTAGTAAATCAAGTGAATTTCTTCCTTTTTCTTTTTTATAGGTTTTCTACTGTCAAAAAGGCACTTAAACTTGGATTGAATGGGAACAAGGATTATAAGTATAAGAAATGGTATAATATTATATAGAAAAAAATATGAATTTTCCTAGTACATTTAGGTATATCTGAATAAGAAAAGAAGCGAGATATGATATGAGGAATTGTATAGCGAGATATTCTATTGTAGAAGGTAGGTACATTAAATCCATGCGTATAGTATAACAAAATATATGCACATTCACCATTGTGAATTTAAATTCAGGAGAAGATGTGGAAGAGGTAGGAATTCATGAGCCGATAAAAGGTTCCTTAGGGAGATGAAACCAAGGTATAGTGCTTAGGGTTGTTCTGTGTGAATATTGCTATTAGCCAACGTCTTATCTCCATATTCTTATAGGAAAAATATATAGGGTGGCTCTTGTATAGACGATAGAAAACCACAGTGTGCAATTTTCTTCTGGCATTCAGTGCAACCACAATTTCCTTTGCTTTTTGGTGTGTAGCTTTTGTAGTAAATCTCTTAGGCAGTAGAATATAGATATGATATTATTCCTGGTCGGGAATGAATTTATATCTGGGAAGGAACATAAACTGGAAGAGAAATATTATTAGATAGGAGAAAGTATGCATAGGATATATGTACATATAATAAGAAAGGATCAGCAAGAGATTCGAGGGAAAGCATCTCACCTTTCCATTTCATGGCTTCTTTTCCCATTTTCCTCTTAGCCATATCTTTATCACATCTCTTATCAGACATGCCAGTTCATGCCATGTCTACTTCCGACTATTTCTATCATTCAATCCAAGCCAATCCTTCAGATAACATAGGAATGTTATCATTTCTCCAGAAAACCACTACATATTTACTATATTCCTATTATTTAGTAGGGATATGAGATATGACGTAGAAATTTACATTTTCCTATTAAGCTTAAGCTCTGTTTCGACAGGATGATGAGAAATAGGGCATCAGAAAGCATCTCAGGTCCATGGCAGTTTATTAGCATTGGCAGGAGCAGTACTACATATTCCTCTGCACTTCAATCTGCAATGCTAATGATAAGCTCACGGAAAGTAAGTACTACCCTTTGGGGCTTCCCCCTTTGAATATTTTATTGAAGCAAAGTATTTACGTATTATGTTGTCGACTGATCCATCACAAAACATGTTCTCTCTCTTACTTACAACGTCTATGCTCTACCGTACAACATTTTCTTTCGTCGTCGGCAGCAATATTTGCACAATAGCTGAAAGCATACCACAAATCAAGGCTCTACAATCCTAAGAAAATCCTTTCTCCCATGATTTATCATTTTCCTAAGCAATCCTTTCACAAAAGATGATTATTTTAGTGGTTGGTTGGGAACAATGCAATAATGCAATCTCAACTTAGATCCTGTTTGCTTCTCTAACTGAAAGATTCATCGTTATGTTACAAATAAATAAGAAAATCAATAAACACGCCAGAAATTTTATAAATTACAAATAAATTGTATTTTAATCTTTTTAGGTAGAGCTTATGATTTTCAGTTCCTTAATCAGATCTGTGAAGGAAAAACATAATAATCTGTCAATTTCTTGAGAAAAGCAACAATAATGCAAAAATAATTTCCCCCTTGCGAAATCATTTTGCGAAAAGATGGTAGTAAATAAATAATACATGGAACTAGTCATGCGAGACATTAATCATGCGTGATATCACGTCAAATCAATGTTGCTAAAGAAAAGTACGAGCATTTATGGAGTAGATCCGAGTGTATGGTTGTGATTTTGTTCTGTCTGTCAGAATGTTCTTGTGTTTTGCACTGTGTGAGATATGATGGATGAATTTTCTCCCTAAGCTTTTCTCCTCCTCGGTTTTGTAAGGCAAACCAAGGCAAACAAAGGCGCTAAATATACACACTTTGGGATATTTACCTATAAGCGTAAGAGCAGAGGATTTCCCGCATCAGATTCAGCTTTCAGAACCATTAAATCGATGCTCGGATGTGATAATCTTTCGATGTGTGTTAAATCGAACGTTAGACTCCAGTCAAGTGTGTCCAGACTATTCTGTTCTGATTCTCTACTCCCTCCATCTCCGACAAGGTACAACCAGAGTGGAAATAATTTGTTTTGGCACCAGTTCCTTTTGCTGACAAAATTCATAGAATTATTGCTCTGTTCTGGTGTAAAGAGTCGAAGAGGAGGAATCAAGTCTCAAGGCAAGTTCTTTAAATCCTCTCTTAGTAGCATGGTGGATGGACATGGCCAAACGTCTTTTGGAAAACCATTTGCAGCCACACAGAGCATCATGCATAGGGCAAACATACATCCGAGACTCTATAGTTCGGAAAATTATATCGCAGACAAAATGGACTGGAGAATGTAGAATAGCTCGCAAAACGATAGTAAGATGAGACAAGCGAAACGGAAAGCATCCTTTATGTAGTAGTTCTTCCTTGAAAGACATTGGAAAGATTCCAAACAGTCTTTTCCAAGGAAAATAGCTTTCACTCTCACTCCTCTATATTTACTAGTGTCACAACCATTAGCGGGCAAGTTACAAAATGAACCCCCACTTTCGAAAACACACACCCAACAAATCCCTAAAATTTTGTCTTTAATTTTACCGAAAGCAAATTTTCACATCTTCATAATTTTCTCGAGGGAGAAACGTCAACAGATGGACATTCCCACGTTGCAAAGTAAAAATTGAAATTTTAAAGCAATTTTCTGAGGGGAATTTTTTCTTTTGATTTCGAATAAATGGAAATAAAAAATCTATGGAAAGTTGTACTCTGTTGTAGCTCCTTAGACGGAATTAAAACTCAACCTCAGTCAACCTGAACATATTCACCGTCATAAATTAAAATGATTAATATTTTATTTTTATTTGACGCTGAAACTAAAAAATTACTAAAATGCATTTGAAAAATCTATACCTAATAAATAATGAAAACAGATTTTAATAGATTTAAAAGAAAGTCCTTTGGATATGTAACTCGCGTTGCTGTCTGTAAACTTTGTAGAATCGCGAATCTGTTGATGTCTGTGAAGAATGTCAAATGGTAGAACTTGAGGTTTTCTCCAGAGATTCTCAAGTATTTTTCTGTGGCTTTTAGTTTAAGAGTCAGTGTTCTGTCCTGTGATTCTCACTATTCCTTGTGCATAGAATTTTTTATGTCCTGTTGGGTTTGTTGAGAAGATAGAATCTGGGTTCTCCCTTTATATTAACTACATATTAGATTGCATTGTGTTTTGGTGTGGTATGGTGGTCGTTTATGGTCTGGTCTGCAAGAAGCAAACAGAGTGAACCTACGTGTACCAAATCGATAATCAATAGATAAAGCTTTGGCTTTCACTTTGTCTGCTAATAGCATCTGATCAGGAATTCGTCCACAAGATATAGGTGGATGTATAGATATATGGAATATAAATCAGGCTACCTATATAAGAAGTTTCATTGTCTTAATACACTTGATAACTATATAAATATGTATAGGATAGAATGCTAACTAAGTCGCTAACGAGATTCTCCCGACAGTTTTAATAATGACAAGGAGGGAATTTTCTCTGGCAGAGACTTCAGCTTCCCCAATAAACTTGATGTTAATCACTTTCAGTCTTTATAAATCTGCGTGGATTATTTATTATGTATAAGGGATAAAGGAACATGTCTCTCTAATGAAAAGAACTTCCAATAAGCTAGTCAGACTTTGAATTTGTTGAAGGCATTAAAAAGGCAGACTATTAAAAGGCGAATGCAGAGGACAGGAAATCTCTGCGGCATACAAAAGTAGTAGGAACAGAGAGTCATAGTTTAGAAAAGGCTTTTACGAAAGAAAGCCGCCCGGTGAAAATGAAAGAGTCAATTAGAGACTTTCCTTAGAATTCCCCGTGGAGTTCTCACTTTTAAGTAGACGCTCCTAAAAAGAGTTCAGCTTTACATAATAATGCGAAATAACAATGAAAATTAAGAAAGAAAAGACTTATTAAGAATCTTAGCCTTCGTAGAAATATCACAGGAGTAGCAGCATACATTTTGCCTGGCAAGTATAATATTTATAGGTTACCTATATTCATTTTAGGCATCTGCATCTTAGAATACAAAATCCAATTCGGAAGTTCACACTCTGAATCTCTGAACCTCATTAGATTATTATTGACAATTTTTGATCACAAATCTTAGCAAACTCAGTGGAAAATTAATTATTTTCTGTAATATATTTTACTAAGGAATTTCCTTAGGAATTCATCATTGGATAAATTCGACATCCACTTCCACCTACAGAAAATACGACTCTTCCCAAAGAAGCGCTCGAATCTAAGAAAGTCATATCCTAAATCTAATGATAATTGGTAAAGTAGGACAATTTTTAATGATTTTAAGAAATCTCCATCTCGCAAAATTGCAGGACATTTATAGCGAAGAAAATCTTGAAACTTGTTTAGATTTTTGGCAGCAATGATTATGTTCTATCTTCTTTATTTTTCTAAGACAGTAACGGCTGACGTCATTGGGAAAGACCCATGTGGTCCTTTTGCCAACGTAGGCTTGTTTTATCGTGCACATGTTAGTCTGTTATTGCAGAATATTTAGCAGAACTTTACTAATATGGATGTCAGGAAAACTAGGGGCAGAAAAAGTCGAGAAATGAATCTATTAATCATGCATAGATGTTCATTCGTCCGATCTGTCGGGTTCTCCCCACCGGATTTAACTGTCTCTGCATCCTTTAGGTTTCGCTCGTGGTTGGACTTGTATTGTAGCATTTTAGCCACACGATATATGGAGATGGGATGAATGAATATTGATGAACAAGGGATTATTCCGTTCATATCCCTGGAACTAATGACTAATGGTCTAAAAGGGAGTCTGTGCTTTTCTGTGTACTCCAATTTTGCAATAGAATGCGGAAAGCGGGGAAAAAGAACAAAACAACACATTAACTTGTAGACACACAACATGTGAATAAATAAATCCCTCGTCTCCCAAAACAGTCTGATTGTGATTAGTGATTGATGAGATAAAACGTAATGAAAGTCCTCCGTGAGCCATAAAGTGCCAAGATAAAAATTTCCACCGATTCCCTTCAGGTTTTCGATTTCGCCAGTTCCAGTTTTTCCATTCCCAAAAGCTTTTCTCTCTTTTCTCTATCTACCACTGTGTATACTTACATGCATACATTATAGAGTTTCACTAATGTAACTGTTCCAGTTTCAGCAATGTTAAATTCTCCTGCATCTTTGAGATTTCCAGCTTCCACCACTTATATATATACGCAGCTTGAATTCCCATTACACTCCACGTCCATTCACATAAGTATTTAGTTCTATATTGTAAGTAAATGGACTGTTTCGAGTTGAACTAAAAGTTTCTCAAAAATTTTATCCTTCTCTTCTAAAGGCCGTAGATGTCCAATAAAATTTTATCACTAACAACTTAAATCTGAGTACACGACAAGGCACTCTGTCTAAAAAGCTCCACTCTTATGTGAATATTCCATTTCATCAACTATTTACTATATTTATATATTTCATGCCTTTTACATGTCTGTAACAAGTATACACTTGTTATATACTTACCTATGACTGACAATACAATTATTATTATAGTACAAAGTTTTTATCAATGCGATTCATGACGTAATAAAAACCTTGTCTAAAATTAAATCTAAATCAGAAATGGAGCTTTTCACTTTTACTCTATTAAAATAAAGCTCTATATGCTTTCAGTTTATGCAAGTCCCATTAGTTTATACTAGTTACAAACTGGATATAATATTCACACTTAGTAAAATGCATGCATAACATTAAAATTCACTTTGTGTGCGGATTTCTGTATTTAACTTGGCTACATAAAAGTTTGAATAGCTTTGCAAGTAAAACAATTCAGAATACAGTGGTGGGAGTATAGCATTACCACGTAACCTACGCTTTGTTTATTTATACATTCTAGATCCTGTGTACAGAATTAAATTACCTTTCCTTACTAGAGTGAAAAATATGTGCCTATAAATTTTCAGTTAGCAACTTTTCTATTTATACATGAATTCCCTTTTCCTTTAGAGAAAGTTGTATAAATTAGCATAATGTTTTCGAGTATAAAAGTGGGACGGTAGTTTCTGATGTGTGCATACATATAAATATAGAGTGATGCACTTGAAAAGTTGTAACATTTGAATATTTTGAATAGATTTTTGTGTATTCTTTGAAAATTACGACGTTTGTAATATTTTAACCCAACTTTACATGTACATTCGCTAAAAAAATGGATACAGTTCACAGAGTAACATTTGTTACATAGTTTGTTCAAAAAATCATTCTTTGTGGATAACAGACTCGGTATTTAGATTTATTTCGTTAAAACTGAGTGAGCTCCTGCTAAGTTTGCTAAAGCGTAGAATAATAGAGTGAAGTTTTGTAATGCCCTTTCGCGATTTGTTATTTATTGTAGTAGAGCATTAGATACGGAAACTTTGTTTTATCTTCAGATGATATAAATTCGTAAATCGAAAAGCGTAATTTGGTATAGGATAGAGAATCGTAGGAAACTGCGTCGCCCTCCACTTACGCAGCTTCCTTTTCGTCATGCTCTTGAGGAAATTCGCTCGAATGCAATTTCAGTTGTACTTATCCTCCATTTGCTCACTCATACTTTAAATAGGTAGAAGCATAAACCAGTTTTATTATATAATAACAGAAAATCTCTAAAACATTGTGTACATGATAACTGTATCATTTTATAACGTGCTGCAGTATTTATTTGTCATATGAATAAAATATATTTTATACAGAATCCAATAAATAAAATAGAATAGGATCTCTGTAGCTAGTCTTT
>JABASI010005494.1:0-12228 GCA_019776505.1 Tomocerus nigrus
ACGATACCATTTTAATAACATTAGTGTTGTGGCAATGCTGAAATTTGGTATTACAGTATTAGGGAAGTGGAAATGAAGATGATATTATTACTGTAATTGAATGTGTACGGATCTGTGAAGATTATTACAAATAGAAAAAACAATAATAACGAATATCATAGTAGGAAAAGCGTGTTACAGTAGCACTTTTGGATCATTGCAATGAAATAATGAATGTACAACGGTTTATGTAGACTTATTAAACAAGAAAATTAAAGGGTTTCTTCGACATTCTCTTTTGTAGGCAAGGGAGTTGCATGCACGTTTCACTTCTTTTCGTTGATTAATAGCAGAAATTCTAGAAATTGATTAGCAAGGTTAATTCATTTATTTATACTTTATACAAGCAATACCTTTGTAGTCTGTCTGTCTCGTCTACTAATAACGTATAGTCTTTGTATGCTGAATCTAATGACTTATATTAAATATTTTTTATGATATGCCTCGGCTGATTGTGTAGACATGTAACTAGATATTTAACATGCATTTTTGACATTAGAAGATTTTTTCGCTAACAATGCATCATTGCATGTAACATTAGCGTTTGACACGTCTTTCGTAGTTATGAGGTAAAGTTATTATGGCATATCTGTTATTCTGTACGCCCAATGTTGATTAACTTTGTGTTTTGTTGGAATGTCATGTGCTAAGCGCCTAGTTGCATATTATAGAAGAAGTGAGTTGCTCTATTTCGCAAATATTGCATTATCTACCTGTTTCAACTTTTTATTAGTGAAATAGATTTGAAGGAGAATGTTAAATGAATGTTAAGCATGGTTTGATTTACAAAGACGTTTGCAAACAAAGAAAATAAGTTCTTAGATTGTTAGACATGAATACGACTTCTTAAAATGGTTTCCTCGATATGCTCTTCTCAGCCTACACTTAAGGCTGAAAAACAGAAAACCAGCCGTGATATTGTGTCTATAGGCATAGATCATTCACATTCACATCATTGCATATAATGCATGATAGTTATGTCGTGTTGTGTAATACGGAGGGCGACTCTTTTACAATACAATAATTACTTGAACATGCATATATGATACTGTTTGTATTTACTTAGCTCAATAGTATATTCATATTCTAATAAATTGGCAATCTGTGTAGTATGATTGTATGGTTACTATTTACAAGTGCTTTTTGCTTTTCTTACTTGTTACGTGTCACTTTTTGCAAACTGGTATTTATATTTCTATGCTAATCGCTACACAGCCATAATATTTGCTATAATATAATAAATATGTACAATAAACTTTGACATTGCAATCATATAAATTAAGTCATTGTTGCTAGAATTTAACTTTTGCAACAGGTGATGTGTACATTGATCTTCCAATTAATTTACATTTTATGATATACATCAGTTAGAATCTAGAATGAGGAAAATAATTGATACGGAATATTTGCTGTACATATGTGAGCAAAGAGATGATTTCTTAAGTTATAAAGTCATGAAACGGTGGCATCGACTGTATTATAATTTCTATGTCATTGTTTTACAGGGACAAAATGAGTTCGAAGATTTGCGAAGAGTGGTCAAGCAAGGAGGCGACTTTTGCAAGGACTTGGCAGCTGTTCTCCATGAAAGGTACCTATATCTTCTATACATCTACCTACATATTATATAAATATCTGCTACAAATATGTAAAATGCATTTCTATGCTCTCTAATCATCATTGCAAAGGTCACGAAACGTTTTGTGTGCTAGCCAATCAATAGTGTTATGTTAATAGCAGCAGGATCTACTATTGGGTACCTGTACCTCCTTTTCATATTCAAAATGCTTTTATCACTCACTTTTGTCTGTCTGAGAGAAGTGAGACATTGATTTGATGAATTTCATTCTGTAATATTTTTAAGTGGATGTTATTTCTATTGATATCAGTTGATCTTAAAATTTTGAAACTATTAAACACATTATAGTGCATTATTTGGCCACTGATTTACTCCTTCTGTTCTGTAGTCCAACTTTTCATTTAGTAAAAATTGAAGAGATAACCAGAAGATAACGATGCTTTCAATTAAAGTAGTCAATGCAATTCAGATAAAATCATTTTTATGTCTGTCAGAGTTGCACAATGGTAAGAAGGGGACAGCTTGAATAGATTCTACACTTGAATCGTGTTTAGTAGATGTGGTGATTAAGGTTTGGCGGAGTTCTTGTGCTAAATGCAATGTAAAAATACGGATTAGATTAGGTCATTATTTCAACCTTGTCTAAAGAATTCTGCCCATTAAGAAAACAATTAAAAGAAAAGTGTCAAGCCAAGAAAATGAAGATATTTAGTTAAGTCTGCAGATAATATGCTTGGAATTAATTTTAATAGATGCATACCTGCTTTAAATTACCTGACTACTGATTGCAGTTTTTTACTTTTCTTATTTATTTACGCATAGTGCATAAAAAACTTGTGAAAGACTGGCTGGGTACTTGTATAAAATGATTGCTGAATGAAAAATGAGCAATTGATTTTAATTGAGAGTTGAAAATGATGTGACCTATCTTTTCTCTGAATAAACAGACAGAAATGGATTAGATGAGCTAGTGATAATGCTATCTGTGCTCTGAATTTTCTCAATCATCTTAGGCGAGGTACCAACGATGCTCTCCTTCTTCTTGCAGTTAGCGCTTTTTAACGACAACGCAACGTATCAGTATGCCATGTTCTTTCTATCTCCTCTATTATGTATCTACATAATGGAGTGGCGATTTCTACTGAATCTGGGTTACCTACTCTACTCCACTGTTCATGATAATCTACAGCGTAGACTGCAACGGTACCCACATGAGCCTATGACTAATAATTGTACTTAAGTCACAATTAAGATGCAGCGGAAATGGACTCACGAGGACATAATATATTCAGCAAAACGTTAGTTAAATACAGTGGACAACGAAGCCAACAAACTGTCGTCCACGGAATAAATGCAAATAGGGAAGTGAGCATTTATGCCGAATTCTCGTGTGGTGTTGATGACTCAGGCTTAACGAGGATGTGAATAGTTAAATAAAATTGTATGCTCGTTTTGAATTGCCAAAATGTTAATAAAGTCGGATAATAGAGCTCTAAACACTCCACTAGCCAACCAAATTCATAAAGTCATGACTAAAAGGGCTGAACTGTGTACACGAAGAGGAACGAATTATGCATCAAATGAAATGGACACATTTTCCTTTCCTTTTACGACGGCTTTTTAGTTTACTACTGGCCACGTCCATTTAGTCTACATATTTTGCACTTGATTTTGAGATGTTCGCTCCCACTGGATGAGTTTAAGGGATGACACGGCAGTTGCTAATTTTCTGCGTGGTTGTTATTGTATGTTTTCAGTCACGATTAAGGATGTCCAACAAAGTCTCAAGCTACAGATACTCAAGCTACAGATACCTAATGACTTTTTAGAGCAATCGTATTTTGCATTTATGTTTGCCAGGTACACAATTACAATTGCAAAGAAATTATACGTACTTACTAGTACACTAAGGTAGTTACTTGTTAAGGAAAACGTTAAAAACATAACTTTGACTAAAAATGGACTTCTAGGATTCAGCGCAATTTCCCTAAGTATTCGAATTGCATGCTGAGTAGTTGTTTTTCCCATTTTGGTACTTTTTATTGCATCATTGTTAACAGGAAAGGATTGCGAACTTTTTGACTGGTGATGTGATTCAGATTCCGAATTCAGATAGTAAACTCAAGAGAACCTAGACCTGGGAATTATGTAACAAAAATGTTTAGATTTAGTCATAACCATTTTCCTATACGAAATATGAACGATTTTCCCAACAAACGAAACAGTATAAACTTTTAAATTGCCTTTAAACTGATACTTAATTTTGGGTTTACTGCCAACTGCTATTGATGTGTATGCGGTATCGTGCTTTCTATTTACAACTGTAGAAGAGATACTGAATAAGTGTAGCGTACAGTGAATACTTCAGCCAAAATTAACAGGACATGAATAATTTGTAAAATTTACTTTGCGTAGGCTTTGCTTGCGTGAAATAGACACTAATTTAGATGTTGTTGATATGCCATTTTAAGTCAGGATGTATTTAAACTTTAGTGTCTCTCGATCTGTCTGTGTCCTACTGGCTTAAATTGTCAACAGTGCAAATTAAGAGGTCAACTTTATAATGAGTA
This sequence comes from Tomocerus nigrus, assembly GCA_019776505.1. Lineage (NCBI taxonomy): Eukaryota > Metazoa > Arthropoda > Collembola > Entomobryomorpha > Tomoceridae > Tomocerus > Tomocerus nigrus. The sequence continues at coordinate 4,189 of JABASI010005494.1, forward strand.
CACGCTACACTATTGACAAATCTTAGATACATATGAAACATTTTACTTTCAATAAAAGCTTTTAAAACTTGAACAAACTTATATGTTTTCTGAAAATCATGGTAGAAGTCTAAGAATTCATTGGAGTCAACAGTCTAATTACTTAATTTGGTTCAGATTCGTTTCCGTGTAAAAGCTGTAATAATAGTCGTCTTGAACTTGGCTTCAGTTTGTGCCTTGTGGCATGCAGACTATGGAAAGTAAAATAATTTAGAGTATAATTTAACGATACCACTAAGTATCCGTTTTAGTAAAACAAAACTTAATGCATGTGTAGATGTTTATGCAACCACTGCTACAAGATACATATTAAGATACTTTAAGGGTATATAGACTGCAAGTATATTTACGTAAATGTCTATTCCAATAGTGTATTGAAAATAATATCCGTACCAATATTCAGCATATAATACAATGTGGTAATGTCTCTGTGCGTGTGTGTCATGGTGTGGGTTGGAAATGGCTTTCAGTTGACAAAAACTATAATTGGCAATTGGCACACCCTGATCTACTAAAAGTGCATAACCAGAAGTGTTCTTTTTGCGTTTTAAGGCGTGCAAACGAATGTTACTTTTATTACTAAAGACATGTGATATTAGACATTTGTAGACTGAATATGTCTCAGAAAAGTGTTTATACAAATGGTAAAAAAAGAATATCTTATTCGTGTGTAGTATAAATGGAACTTCTTGGAAGACTCGAATTATTTCTTCATGTATGTCTCAAGTTAGTATTTGTGGGCTGCTGAAAAGGAAGGAAACGATAATTTGTTGCATTGTAAACACAAGCCTTACCAAATTGTAAGTTTGATGCGTTTTAGCAAATTGTATCAAGGATTTTATCCTTCGGCGAAAGTAATCTGTGATGCATCTACAGAAGAAGGTCATAATTTAACATCTATAAACGAAATATTATTTCAGACTATCATCGCTGCTATTTTGCTGCATTTTTGAGGCTCTCCTTCTCCCCTATAACCTGAGCAATGCTACTTGTGGCAACATTGAAATGTCAATGTATAATTAAAGTGAAAAGGCTCAAGCATCTGTCAATTTCTTCTTTGTAAATTATGTATACCTATGACTTGACATAATTTGTTTTTGGAATTTGGAAACTGCAAAGTTCTATGCTCTTAACCCAAAATACGTGGTAAATCTCTAAAGGATTTACGCAGATAAAGGATTTACTGCATTACATAGACTATGTGCATTGGTTTCACACACAGATGATTCAAATACTAAAAGATGTGGAAAGTCATAAAAAAGGAAACAACATTTCTCTAGAAATGTAACAACACATGGCATTGCAAACCAGACTTTTGTTTTTGGATCAAGTGTTCAACAAAAAGTGTTGATACACCTTAAGCACTGGAGGCGAAAAGATGTCGACAGGAAGTTTAGCTTAAGGCATGTTTGTCTTTCTTTTTTGCCTCAGTAGCTGAGCTCATAATATGTTTTACAAATCACACATCAGAGTTTAAAGTTCAGGAAAGAAAATATAAATACCTACGATACAATAATCATGATTTTCTTCATTGTTGACACATTTATCAATGTTAAATTTTATTTTGATGATTTTAGGGAATTCTTGTTTCATTTGATTCCGAAATGATTTTATCAGTATAAGTACCTAAATCAAATGTTATTTAGAACCTTTTAGATACATTGGGATTCCTATTGTGTTGTAGATTCACCTTCAGTCAGATGTAAGTTTTGACGGTAATAATTAACAAGCAGCAATTAATAAAATGTGTCAAATACCAAAAGTCAAATAAGGGAAGCAACAACTAAAGGTGCCTAAGGTCTATGTGAATGTGACTATAATAATATAATTATGATCATAATTTAATAGTTGATATGCTCATGGTAGCTAGCTTTACATGAACAATGAATAGAATTATGTTTTCGAAAAGTGAAACTGATTGTAATAAAGAGTATAAACAGTTGATAATAGTATGCTAACTTCTTTCAGCTTGTTATTTGTATGATTATAAAAGAAGTAAGTAGCTGTAGACCTCACTGGTTTGTAATTAGTCCGATTGAAGTTGTTCGTAGGATAGACAACAAGGAGTAATTTTTATTTGTGGGCCATTAATCTACGGTACGGTAGAACTTACATGTTATGTTATGAGTAGTATGATAGAATATAGTAAATTGTATGGAGTGATAATGATTCCCATACGCATCCACAGAAGAACGTAGAGCTAATAAAGCGAGCTGATTGACAGTGAACTCTATAAGTGGAAAAGAAATAGATACAGACATTACTAATTGTACGTATACATCAAAGTGGTTGTGTTCTATGGTCGATGCTTCAGATTTCTAGGTTAATTAGCCAACCTCATTGATTTGAATGAAATGAAACCTGAATTGTCTAAAGAGAGAGAGAGAAGGAAAAGGAGTTTGCACAGGCTGAGTGTTGTATTTATTATTGCATTCTCATTACTATCTACCCATACATAGTCTGTACGGAGTACAATAGTGTACATAAATGTAGGAGCAAGGCAAGCAGAAACTGTGAAAGGAAGTTTAATCGAATGGTTGGAAATTCTTGCTTACCGTTTCATTTGATTTCGTTTAAAAACTCTCTATTGGCACATTGCTCGTTTTGTCCCTCTTTCATAGTATATGCGGTTCTATTGTATCAGATTTGATAAGAATGAAGGCAAGAGCATATTCAACTTGACAGTTAAGTGCACTTGGTAGTAAGTAACACGAGAATGGAGCACAACAATGAAATCCTCCTATCGACAATAAATCATTATGGAAATAAAGGCTTATTTATATATTGCCAGATGACTTTGGTCAAAGTCTTTAGGGCTCAATAATATGTACGTGCTTGTAGCATGTGCCGATTCCCAGCCAGATAAGGGAGACGTGCTATTTCTAACCTTATTCTTCTTTTCTACAATGATTTGTACTCATAGACAGGATTGTATATGCGAGGGGAGTTATTTTACATACATGCTTTTAAGTCAAAGGCAAAAGTTTGTTAGACAAGCAGGAAACTCATCGTAAACTTTAAATACCCCAATCACGGTTTGTTCTCCTCCTTTGTGTCTCTCTTCCGTTTTTGTGCTTTAAAGCACATAATTGTGCAGTAACACATTTATTTACCTAAGTATGTTTACCATCAACAGCCTTACGGTACCCTTTTAAATGTGTAAACAGAAGCAGCTAGCTATGTAAATACTATTAAGACTTCGTCTCCTTTGATAAACAAATCTTTTACGGATACTCCTCGCACGTGCTGCATTTCCTAACAGCAACACTTTTATTTAAATTGTATTCTTATTCTGCTTCTTTAAGATATTTAGTTTCCCTAAATTTTCTTGTGCTATTTTTACACAATCTTAAGTAGAAAATGTTAAGAAATTCAGTACAGTAGGAAAAGGTGACAAAAAACGACACAAAATGTATGAAATGAAGATGTATAAACCTGCCTGTGTCCAAACACCTTCGATATCTAACAATTTCATTTGAGTAAGGTATCACTGTACGTATGTAGATGTAGATGCGCATTAGTACCGCTAGTTATGTATAATATTTCAATCTGAGTGAGTGTAACCACAAATAAATATGCAATACGTCTGTATGCTATTTATGATGAAGTGTGCAGAAAATAGTGTCTTGACTCTCTATTGCAAATATAATATTTTTTTATTCTGTTTTGTAGGTCAGAGCTGGAAGCCCAATATGCAAAAGGATTGTCGAAACTCTCAGCAAAGCTGTTGAAAGCCTCAAAGGAAGCTACAGGCTCTGTTGCTCATGCATGGCAAGCAGTTGCAGTACAGATCGACACTCAAGCTGAACTACACAGGTAATTTTAATATCTGTTTTATAATATCTCTATCTATATCTACATGACATGGACTATGTACCCAAGCTAAGTGTGTGCTGTATTTACCATTATACTTGCTAATTTTACTGCCATCTCTCTCTTCAATTGCAACATGTCATCCTTTGTACTTTTGTCGTTGTCATCCTTATTATCAGCTAACAATAGCAGGAGGAAAGTATACATATCATAAAAGTATTAAAACTATCATTTGCGGTAGTAGTAGTAGTGTGGTCACCAATGTGTTAAAATGAAATTCACCCATGCATTTCTTTGAATTCTCTGTTCTTTTGCACTTAGTATTTAAAATTCAATTTAAATCATTCTGTTCCTTGTAGTAATTAGAGGAAGAGGTTAAAAAATAACAAAGGAGATATTTTATGAATATCCTTTACCATTTCTTGCACTTTTTGTGGCCCAGTTCACTGCATAATGTAATTTATGCACGCAGAATAAGCATTAAGATGTGTATTAGATTTTTCAGAATTTGAAATAATCACGTGCATTGAAACATCCGAAATATGTTCATGTTCACATGGCACAATTGATTAGCATTAGCATTAGATATTACGTGTTGTTCGTCTTTCCTTCCTCTGTGGCATTACCGTTCATTACACACTACTTAGCTAGTTTCCTCGAGATATTGAAGTAGAACGATTGCTTGTCAGGCCATCCTTACTATTCACTATGTAGATGTCTAGTTAATAAATGGATATTGTTGTTTTTGTCTGTATAATACTGCCTACTACATTAATAACGTCATTTTTAACTTGACGCAATCGATTTATTAACAAGAATGCATTTTCCTTGATGAACACTGTTGTAACATGCTGGATTAATGTCTTAATAGTAAAAATGTAAAAAGTAGTAAGGACAATGTTCATGCAAACTTACAGTTATAATAAAATTGTAACAGTAGTTAAGTGTAGTGCATATAGAAAATGGATGGGTAGAAAAAGATGTGTATTCTAGTATGATATAAGGAGAAGAGTGGTATCTTTGATCGAGACTTGAGACATAGTAGACCTATTGATGTCTGTTGAGAAATCTCCCTTTTTGTTAAGATTTTTATTAGTGAAGGAAGAGTCTGGTGGGGTAGTCAAAGTATAGTCTTGCCTTGTTGTAGTTTTATTCTCTCTCTCTCTCTATTCTCAAATCTCAATGCATCAGAGATAAATCACAAAAAGGAAACTCATCTGGATCTGGAAGCTGTCCAAAGCAAGTAGCTAGCAGATGGCAAGAATATACAGAAGAGGATTAGTTCCTTCTTGATCTTTTCCCTTTCCCTTTGGCATGGCATGGCACGTTCCTTTCCATCCAAGGAATTCAGCTGGAACCTCATGTATTTTCGAGTCAACTTAAACTGAAAGAATATTTTCTTCTCTACGCTAGATTACGCATTTAGTTATCCCAACATTCTATTTATTTAACTCTTGATTACTTCTCTTAGAAACTTCTGTCTGCATGTATTGCTACAGTGAAGTAAATATGTAGACATGTGTGAGTAAAGATGCAGACTGTGCTATTAAATTAGTACGTATCACTAATAAAAGTTATTGTGGAAGTAGTATGCATGTATTAATAGATTCATGTAACAGATTCAAATGCCAGTATGCAGTAGCAGCTCACGTCACTATTTCCTTGACCGTGGTACAACCAATAATAGTATCTGTAGCAAAATAACAGAGACAAAACCTTGAGAGATTTGCACTTATTGTGTTCAAGAAAAACTAGAAAAACAATAAATTAAATCTAGAAAACATGATATAGTCATTGAAGGTTTTTAGCTAGAATTGTATTGTGGTTACGTCTACACCCAGTGGTTATAACCTTACGACCACGAGTTACGACAGGTCAGGCCATTTTAATTAGTGCTATATTTAATAATGACAAATAAACGTATAATTATACTTTATAATGCAAGTTTGGCAACTATCAAGGCTTTGCATTTTCTTCAACTACACGAAGAATTTCTTGTAGTTTTAGCGTATTATCTCAAGAAATGAATAAACAATACGGAAGAATAGAAGTGTGTCACCGTCACCAGGTTTCACTGTCCTACCTACTGTACTTTAGTAATTGAAATAATGGGGGATGTTGGATTTGGATGAACGATTGATCTGTTTGGATTAGTTCAATAAAACATGGAAATCTGTGGTGATTGAACAGTTTTTTAGTTGGTATATTTAGTGAATTCCCAATGAGATGTTCGCGTAAATTCTTATATATTCTGTTGCGTAATAAGCGTACAGTATTATGCACGTGTTGCTCTATTTTTAATAACGTACTATGCAATAGCTATAATAAATAATAACACTTAATACATGGGCAAAAAATACAGAATAGTGCTACTAAACTACCAAAGTACATTATTTTACTGCAAAACAAATTCAGAAGAGAATCTTAAGTTGGCACTTTTGATGTTTGGATGTTTTATGAAAGAGCCATGGTCATACTTTATCATGATTATTACCATTGGTATGATGATTAGACTGCCCATGTGTCAGCGTCAAATTGGCTTACTGTAACCCAATAGAACTTACCGGGTGGAATGATATTATTATTGTTGCTTTTATGAACAGCAGTCATTTTGAATCAATCAGATGAGATTTCATCGATTAGTGGATCGAAAAATAAATGGAGCATAGTATATTTGGACGAAAGACACAAAGCAGACTTTACAAATCTACTATTTTGTCTTGGTCTTGGTTTATTTTAAGGGAATCGGAAAACGGTATGATGGGTTAAGTAACTTTAGTCGTTGATACTACTTTGCTACTGACACATGCATTTGAATGAATGACGAACGTTTCTAAATATATCTTTTCCATTTCCCTTAAGGAGAACGGATCTGCAATCGTAAATTACGATAAAATATAGGAAATTACTTCCGTGTACTAATGGCTTTTTCAATCTCCACCACAGTTGGAGATATGAGTTAGGAAAAACTCAATTTATACTGCCAGCTAGTACTTGTAGTTGTACACACATTTAGATACTGAATAAATCTCGAACAAGTCTCAAGCAAAGAATACGCTGAACTAAATAGTGCAGTGTTATTGCTTACAGACGGACGCTTTGTATTGTCAGTGCTTATCCTTCTGTCAGACTGCTGAAGGAAACAATCAGCAAAGCTATTTCCACGTTATCCCTGCTCCCATCTACCTCGCTTCGCTTCTTCAAGAAATCACAGAGAGAATGTTAAGCATTTTGTAATTTAGTTATAGCTTAAGATATCTGTTCTGTATTGAGGTATATATATTCGTACACTCGTATTAGATACTAAGTATAATTCTCGATATTTCTAATGGTATTATAATTATGATAACAAACGATATTTACTATTTAGTCTCACTCCTAATGGTCGAACTGCTACACATCATTGTACCAACTGTTTCTGGATATCGAAGTCTTTAGAACAGTAATGTGAAATGTGTGTTCATAAAGTCACAGTGAGGTAGAATTTAATTGAAATTCTTAGTATGTGACAATAGTTGTCTACAAAAGAGATATGCAATAGTATTACGTCCGTATTAGAATATCGCGTAATGCATGTGACGAGAATGGAGATTCATGGAGATACCTCGTTTTAGCCACTAGGGAAGTTTCCTTTGACGAGTATTTAAAAAGTTACAAATAAATACAAAATTACACGTGCCAAAGTGCCAATACGCAATATCTACCGTAAACACACTTAGTTAATAGTAGGGGGAGTGAATGCTAAGTGCAAAAGATCACAGATGCAAACTGAGAATAGTACATACATTATTAAATTGTGCTCTGCTGAAGCTGGTGCATGTTATAATGGCCTTACTGCATAATAAAAATAATGCTTAGAAGGACATTTGGCTGCTTATGAACTAAATTAATGTGCATGTGATAGCAATATCATACTGTCGATTTCATTTCTACAATTATTGAGAAATATACCTACAGCTAAAACCTATAATGGCAACAAGTAGCTATCAAATGTGACTTATACTAGATGCAATGCACTTATAAAATGTGAGTTTATAGTGTAATCTTCTTATATTTTTTTATTTACACACGAAAGTAACCTATACAGCAATTACCACTTAATATTAACAAATTATGAGAGAATGAAAATAGAAGTGGTAGCATAATAGAGTGGATAGCTAGTATAGTAGTTGCTGATTAGCATGATGA
>JABASI010005495.1:0-12227 GCA_019776505.1 Tomocerus nigrus
CATTTTCCAAAAGAAGAGTTAATTTTTCTTGGCCAAGTCGATCTTCAGATTTTTTTCTTTTAACATAACAGAATTATGAAGAACTATTCTGTAGATAAATTTTAAATATCACATATTAATTCTCCTATACACATTCCTTTGATTTGTTCTTTAAATATGATAATGATAACATTTTTATTAGATTATTATTGAGAAATTATGTTTGTTGTGTCCATTTGTTAAGAATATGACAAAAAGCTGAGCTAGATGAAAATGTGAAAGTTGCCTGTAACATGTCTAAGTCTAAAGTCTTAACTCGCTTTTCAATTTACACACACACATTGTTCGCAAAATGTAAATAACTGTACTTTATTACCCAATAATTACTCGTCATTTATCGGGCCGTATGCGTCTGAGAGACTTTAAACAGGCATTACTTGTAAGTGGCATAATAAATGTAAATCGTCATTATAGCATAAAATCAAAGCAGCTCATATGTCATTACTTCTTTGAACTACTTCCCTAAAGAATGCAAAGTTGGTCTGGAACTGTGAAGCTTTGTAGACTTAGAATTTGAAGTATTATTAGAAAATCAATAGAGATAGCATGCTTTTAGTTTCCTGATAGCCTTGCTCTGACTTTGTTGGCAGCAAGAGGAGAGGATTAAATCTCAAAAGTTTTGCTTTGTAAGAGGAATACATTTTCAATTTAATGGCACTGATGGCTAAGATTGAAAATTGGAAATAAATTGACTCTTTTGGCATCGTACGACAGGATGTTATTTGATTACGTCTTGCAAAGAAGCACTCAGGAGTGTCATCGACTTGTTGACTGCTTTTTGAGACGTTTTCCTTGTCGTTGTCTCATTATATTACGGATACATACATTATGTACTAAACACAGGATTCTTTTGCACTTTTCCCAGAATTTTATTATTAGTTTCAATTTATGAGCCAAGTTCCTTCAGTTTCCTTCTTGATTGTTTCTCTGATGATTTTGGCACAGAACAGAGTGCTCTTTATTCCTCGCTCTATGTTTCTTTTGTTGTGTCAATTATATTTCATTTCCATTTAGACGAGATGCTGGAAAATATTTGACATCAGAGATTACGTGCCATGCCAGTTTCAATCAGATTTTCTTTCGAATCCGATAGTCATTATTATGGGTTTTGCAACACTCACTAAAACTAAAGGACATCATTTTCATTTCTTGCTAACAACCATTGAGATGCTAGTTGAGGAGTCATTTTCTAGGATTCCTATTTTAGGACGGCACTTTATTCCAATTGAAGCTGTAAGTCAATATCAAACGGTTTGGCGAAGCCTTGTTATTTGTCCGTAAAAAGTGTAATCCGCTTAGGTTGGCTTATTTTGTTCATCTCAGTCTCAACGGCAATTTAGATTGGAATAAGTAGTTTTATGCATACATCTAGTAAGGTATGCAACCTGAAATATATAATTAATACGAGGTGAAATCTAACAATTTAAAAGTATAACCTACATATTAGTTACATTCTAATGGATCAATTAAGGTCACGTTTGTAATTATTGCACTATACATAGCAATAGCTCTGTGCGAAAAATAAAATGCTATAAAATACAAACACCAGATTCGTGCAAATCACAAAATCCTTTATTAAAGTTTTTCGACTCTCGGCACTAAATATTATAAAGGCATCATAAAATGAACGCTATTTAGTTATTATTTTTAATGAAAATTTTGATTAAAAAGATCTTTTTTACCTATTCCTGTATACCTAGTACCTTTGCGACAACACTCGTGCCGAGCCTACCTTGATTCTAACTGCAAAAGTAAATATTAGAGATTTGTCACGTACCTATTGACTATTGACTAACGAGATGTTTAGTTTCCACGTAGGATCATCACAAGTACATTCCAAAAAGTAATAGTTTGACACGGATATAGGATTTTCTAAGCCTTTGAATTACATATTTATAGCGAGGGTACTATAAGATAATGTTATTACATCTTTTTGTGATATATACTTGTGTATAAGTGAAAAGGGAATCGGTAAAAGTTTAGTTGGATGGTGGGTGGATGTCTACTAGTAAAAGAGGAGAAAGAAGGGAAACGAAGGACAGACTTCATATTGCTTTTGTGACGAAGATGAAATTCAATTTTCTTTTCCATTTCGTAGCAAGCTTTTACTGGCTCATCAATCAGGTCGAATCAAATGGGATGCAAGTGTGTTCAGTTGAACGTAGAAAGCTAGCGAAGCAACGGCGTGAAAACAGAAACGTAATAGTGTCTGTTCTCCATACATTATCAAAGAGTCTCCTTTCAAGTGCCTATCTACTGGATCAAAGTGTGAGGCTATGAGCCTGAGCCACTTGTCCTACTCTACAATATTCAATATTCTCTGTTATCATTAGGACGCCTCCTAAAGTACGAGTGACTGTGAAGTGTAGTGTGTACTTTGTGAAAGTGATGATGAATAGGAAATTTAGCTCAGAAAGGAAAGAAACAATAAAATAAGAGAGAAAGTCGATGTCGAGGTCGACTTATGTCAGCCTGACGTTATCCTGGATAAGGAGAGAGTGGAATTACACAGGATGTAACGGCAGGCTAATGTACAATGCAGGCAACAAAAGGAAGATAAAGGATCCAAGGGAAATAATTTCCTATATTGTTACAGAATGTAAAGATAGAAAGAGTGATTGTGCTTATCATCAATAGAACTATAACGTCCTTTCTCTAATATTCCTCTTAGGAGCTGTGATGATAATATTGCTTATATTTATAGTACTTTTTCTAGGCAAACTAATGTAGAGACCTCTTTCTTTCGCAAATCTTGAAAGGATAAATTGCTAGCAACTTTCGGCAACATTATTACAACCTAGTCAAGACAACCCGTGATCTCTATAATAGCACCTCCAAATTTGACAGCCTGTTGCCTTTATCTCTGAAAATTTCATTTCCTTTTCCTTCTTTTCAAAGGGAAATTCTATAAGTGTACTTTCTCTCTATACAAAGATAAAAATATGCCTAGCAAAATTAAATACGAATACCTACACGTTTCTAACGCCTAATACCTATACGAAAATTCAAAAAGTATCCTACTTTACACCTGCTAGTTGGTGCTTCATCATCATATTATCGTTGTACTGGAAGTGAAAGCACAAAACTGCATGATCAAAAATTTTCTTTTCCAGTTCTTTTTTCCTCCCTTTGAATAACCAGACTCGTCTTGTTATTAACAGAACACAAGCTCATTCATTGTCAAAATATAAGCTGTAATTACTTGAAAATTACATTTTTTTCAGTTATTGCTGCAAGTAGGTTAATAATACAGATATAAGCATAAAAAGTAAATTGATGTGTATAGTCATGTAACTATAAACCGTACATTCCTACTTCATACGTTTATTTGTATCCTACGAGTCATATTTCACTCACTCTCTCTTTCTCTGTTACTGACATTAAATCTCGAATGACACGACATAATGATAGAGAAGGTGGAAATAGGGGCAATACTTTAACAAAGAGCAAACTACAGACAGAAACCCTATAATGTAGATCACTATAAATATATGAAGTGTATCCAAAAGATTCTTTAGATAGGGTTACCTACTCTTCCTTTCCTTTAATATTTTATTTGCTTTAAATTAAAAGTTTCAACTCCCCTATTGTTACATTAGTTTGGGATAATCATAGCAGTAAGTAGATGAAACATTCGGGGATGTAGCAAGATCATCTTGTTCTGCAATAAGAATTGTGCAAGGATCGTGGAGAGTTTGGAATTTGGGTAGTATCGAATAAAATGCAAATTTCTAGATCGAGAAATGTGAATAGGCTTATACGTAGCAGTTTCGTACTATCCATAATACCATACCACAATTTTCTGAGAAATGCAAATGGAATGAACCCATAACTGAAACCGGCATGCACAGTGGCATATATTGCCAAAGAGTAAGTATCGTAACATAAACCATCTGTAAACAGAATATTTCATATTTTACCTTCGTTGCTGTATTAAATGTTTACATTTACATTACAGGTACATAATTCTATTTATTTTTCCTAGTGTTTTCCTAGTTATATTCTATTTTCAAGTACAGGTCTGTCTGGTGTGGTAAATCCTTTGAGTTTGCATTCTGAGCTAGAGTTCGTCGTTTTGAGAAAGGAAAGCAGTTTCCTTTCACGAAATAACCAAGTTGGTAAATTAATGGGGAATCTGTCCTCCTTTCTTGCGTCATTTGTTCTAGATGTGTTTTGCTGTGCTTCTGACTTTCCTTGCAAATGTGAATTTAATCTGTGGATGTGTAGCGAAAACTAGAGAAACTGTAGCCATAAACTTTGGTGAACATACAACTAAAGATTTTACATCAAATAAATACGCGTATATGTAACAGGTGAAAGTTTAAGGGAAAATGGTCGAGATGGAAAGTGCGGAGTCAACTAATTTAATTAATTCTTCTCGACTGCAATTGTACTTTCTTTTGTGTGGAAGAGACTACTGTAGTACCCTTTGTTAAATCATTTCATAAGTAGGACTGTAGGACAAATGCGGAGTCAAAGTATATTTCCTGTGAAGATACCTAACAAAGTGCGAATTAGTTTCTCAGTTCTGCATACTTTGCGCAATACTTTTGTTTCTATTTATTTAAACCACGGTAGGTAGGTATAGCATATTTTCTGAAAAGAGCTTTGAGTCCAATGTAATATTATAATCATAACTCCATTTAAAAATGAATGTCTAGACATGCATGTATGTAGAATGTCATATTATAGGAGTATGCATAGAATTCTATTAATTCTACTATTAACAGGGTATCATTGCACAATAATACAATGTCGGAGACATTTATATATATACAATTGCAAATTCCAAGCAAAGTTCACTAAAATAGGAAGCCAATTTTGGAAGATATTTCTGGATGACTGAAGGATGCAATCACGCTAAAATGTCCATTGTTGAGTATAAAGTAAAGTAAATAACTAGAAGGAAAAGACCTACCACATTCTGCCCTTAAGAATATTGAAAAGAAAGACATGTGTAGACAGTGTAGAGCTATATAATTATGCTTCAAGTAAAAAGCTATTGCGTAGATAAATAGAATGCATAACATCTCTCTCTCTCATATGAGGATAATGGATGTTGGTAGTTCTGTTGAAGTTGAATAAAGTTTGTGTACAAGGTTGAAATGATTAGTGGCTTGGTTTTACTCTCAGTCACCTTAACAAAAGTCAACTAATGAACCGTGACTAGATTATTCAAGGAATTCGAGAATTTATCGTACCATACTGTTTTCTAAAATTTTGCGCTTTTGCACACTGAATACTAGCAAAAGCTTCTGTTACTAAAACTGACTATGACTGAGATTACTAAATAAATTCTATTTGTGATTTGTACATTGAGTGTTTACTATCATTACTATCTATACATGTTTACAAGATATTTCAGGCTGTTTTTGCAAAGCAGAACTAAACGTAAAAGCTGTTAAAACCGAGTCAGTTGATATTGCAGTAAAAAATAAATCATTATAATTCTTGTAATTCTCGAAGTCACGATCAAAAGTCATAAAAATTGACTCGATAATTTTTGATGAGACGGAAAATATCGTAAATAATTCGCAAATTACATTGTTAACACGTTTTTAAATTGAAATACATGTGCACGTGTTCGTGTACAATGCAAGAGTTTTGCATGCAGTGAATCTATGTTCTTATAGACAGAAGTTATTTAGCTATATGAACAAGAAGATTCTGGAGCTTTTTGGGAATTTATGTCATTCATTCCTGTCACATAACTACGTAAAGTAGGTAAAACTAATTTAGGTTGAAGTTTCCGAGCACATTATGTATAATTCATTTTTCCTCTACGCTTCAATTGTTTGAAGGAAATTTTCTTGGAAATTGGTAGTATGTGTTTGAATCCTTGCATTTAGTGACGGTATTTGTAGATTCGACATCGGCATGTAGTTTAGTGAATTACATTTGCTATTCTTCAGCCTTCAAGTTAAGATTTGTGGGTTAGGTGTGTGTTTTATTTTTGTTTGTGTTGAAGTATGTTTAATGTTTTGGTGGTGCGTGCAAACGGTTAGACACACGAAGGAAAATAAACTGGTGTAACTTGTTTTTAGCCTAAAATTCCAATCTACAAGTAAGCCCCCGTAACATTTGCAAGAATGTATACACTTCAGGCCTAGACAAGTGAAAGGGCTTTGTTTTATTGTTAGACATTTTCTAGCCTGTTCATCATCATTCGTTCCTTCCTAGTTGTCGTTGTGCATAATTTATCGGCGCTCTATTGTTGGTTATTTGTCTTAGTCCTTCCATTTGAGAATCTGGAGAATCTATCCACAATCCGTACAGACATCCCCGTTAACCAAGTAAAAGCAAAGAAATAGCATTACATAAATGGAGCCGCGACGCTGCTGGAGCCAGATAGCATCTCCAATGAATCCAGACAGCCAAGACAGCATTTAATTTCAAAGGATTCCCATTAAATGTTTTTTACATAAATATTGTAAATATTGGTCGACCACTCTCTGAACATTGCTTTACACTAAACTATTCATGATACTGTCTAGTCATGCATTATTGTCAAATGCTTTATGTTGCATTTTATCTGACAGGACAGTACGGTGATAGTAATTTATTGTTTAGAGATATTGATCTGCCAAATATCCATCCACCTATTCTATGAAAGTCCTGAAATGTTTTTCTTCCTTCGTTGTCCTACATTCAAAAATGCCCATTGTCAATCAATAGATGCTATCTTTGCAACGCCGCAAATTAAAAAACTACAAGAAAAAAGGGTACAATACTACACCGAAAATAAGTAGCTATTTACGTACATTACGTAAAGCAATAAGTTTTATAACTATACCTAATGGAATATTTTGGTTTGTCTCTATGCAGGAATTTTAATGTGTAAATTTAGTCTGTATTGTGTCCTGTCCTTACTTCTAAAGTTCTATCATGTAACCATTGTGCATTTGTATTGTCCTTCCATGAACTGTTTCGTATGGGCCATTAATTAATGACAAATTGCTATTGTACTATTTTATGCATACCTAGAGGCATTAGTAGGCATATTAATAACTTTACATGAATTTTGGAAGGAAAAAAGGAGAAAGAGCAAATAGGAAAGTAAGTAGATACTATAACCATACAAAAGCATCTGTGATCAAAATGCTTTTACACTAATAAGCATGAAATAATTTAATTTACTTATATTGTCACTGTAAATAGGATCGAATAAGCAAACTGATAGAGCATTAACAGGGTGTATTATTTCAATTATTTGCTATTATATTGGGGCGGCTTACCAACCAAAACTAAAATGTCAAGCCTAAAGAACATACCTTAATTTGACCTGGGATAAAATATGGCAGGGAATAGGGTGGAAGAATTATGGTTACCAACAGTGTATCTATTACTTATAGACATAATATTACACATTTACTCATACTATGATAATGACAATGAGACTAGACAATAAAAACACATTACGGTACATTGCAGATGCGTATAAAATATAAATTGGCAAGTTCCCAGGTGCACTTTAGAAAGTTAGAAGAATAAATCTGTGTGTACTGGAAAAGTCCCTAAACCGTAAGAATAAAAGACGAAGTCATGCACCTTTACCACAAGTAACCCTCTAAATAATTAATCGACTTGTGTGCTACTACGGCTCTGAAGTGTATGTGCATAGTGCATATAGTGTACCTGTATGTTTTATATTTATTATAAATCCACATAGAGGAGCCGGTAGTATTAAGCATTGCATTTAGTTACAGGTGCCTTGTTCTAGACTGAAGAATCACTTGAATTTCGTTTATTACCTGTGGGATCCCGATGTTAGCGTCCTGAATTTGCTTAAATGTCACATTCAGAGTCATGTAGGCTTCCACGCGAATGCATCCGTCATATACTCATGATAAAGTAAATTATGACTTGATTAATTGTTTAATAGTACAACTATAAAGTAAGTAGACAGAAAGGTTATTAACGTTATTAAGTGCCTTTTATTTCAGCCCTTTGCATTTTCATTGTGTGGGCTAACACAATAGAGATAAAGTAAAGGTCAGCCACGAGAAAAGTTAATGAATATGCATAGGGAAACTAACACTAACACCAACTCACTAATAAATACACTTAATGTAGTTGAACAGCAGTGAGAGAGAAATAATTGACTTCGTATTTCATGCTAACTATTTAGCTATCTATGAAAATGTGGGTTAGCACTTCAGGAGCAACTAGTGTAGGCAATTGACCAATGAATATAATATTGACATGCATCTACTTAGTATCATTTTTGAAGTGTTTGTTAGTGAAGGAAACACAAAATGCTATTTTAGTGAATGCATATACAATTATATGTATTTATTACTACTAATATGCTTAATAATTACGATGTAAACAGTAAGCACTATATACATTTCTACTTTTGTTGAATTGTCAAAGCAAAGCGAAACAAGCTGTAAAAGGTAAAAGTAATCGATGCGCGATGATCCAAATTCAAAATTTATTTTTCTGGTCTGTCAACCCCAGGAGTCCAATTATCCCCATTTTCTATAATAGGAGCCTTTGGACTCCAAGAATACAGAAGTACCAAACGTGTGAAAGGAATATGTCAATCTATCGGAAGTTATCAGGCAAACAGAAATACAGTGTTTCAATGAACAATGACTTTCAGCTACTTAATAAATGTGGGAGTAGACTCTTTTGAAATATTATCTGCTTAACTCACGAGAAATGAAAATAATAATAGATGAGTATGAGTATGGTATACCAAAGACGTAAAGTATCTATATAATTACATAAATTATAAGGGTCAGGAAAATTAGCTATGGAAATTATGGAAGTTGTGTGCAGATAATCGCATTACGTAATGGCCACAATGCTAATTTAATCATATAATTATAGTTAGAAGAATGATGAGTGGTTTTGTGATATTAATGGCAGTACTCTTCCGTTGTCTTTGTACTACCTAATCAATTCCACATTGACATAATCCCACTTATGGAATAGAATGATAATAATATAACTGAAAAAGTGTGTCTATAAGCTATAAATAGGCTGAAGATGCTAATAATATTGTGTTTATTGTGTAACGCCCATAGAGTTCATTAGGGCATTACTACGGATGCGTTAACGTAGACTTTCCCCGAACAACATCTCACTTGAGCTTTTGTTGTTAATCTATTATTATTCAGTTGTGAAAATGGATATACTAAAGTAGTAGTTGAAAGCGTTGCTGTATTCTATTTGAACTAGTTTTGAAGCGAGAGTAAACAAAGTGACAATATTATTCATACATTAAAAGTTCGGAATTACTAGTATACGGATAAACCATGGGATTGTAATAATTCGTACTCAGACTTTGCCTACAATTCCTGACAGATTCCTCCGTATAATATAATATGACATTATGAGGCACGCGATTTTACACAAAGTATAATAAATGTCGGCTTGACACAATTCTGCTCCAGTGTACACAGTATAGAGCTAATGCAGTGTGTAAACTGGAATCCTTTCCGCAGTATATTACTGAAGCGGCTAACAAAACAAGACAGTTAAACTGGAAATGAAATGGTTGGCAAAATAAAAAAGTTTTGGAGCTCTATGAGGAGGAAATCTGGAAATCCTCAAGGGATATTGTACTAATGTAGGTTTTTAGATACTAATTTGCTTCCAACCCGCTCAACCGGTTTATACTTTACTATTTATGACGTTACTTAAATTATTGCAGGCACAGAGGTGCTCTAAACATTCGAGATAAGTATATAAAAGACTTTGCTCACAATGAGGACTGTAATAGTAAAGTTTTGAAGTTGTTGTACGGATCAAACTTAGCCTTGCTTGTGATTAGTGACGCAGTTGGGCACAAATAGTAATCTGAGCATAAAATGTAACGTATGTTTCCAGTAAACAATATAATTATTCTGTATTTAATAGACAACATCCTACAAAGTATACCTAAATATTATACATAACTAACTAACTATATACAGATATATATAGTATAGTCTGGAAATAATTTTCGATAGAATGCATTCATATAAATTTTCAACGCATAATAAGATTATTTTTTCCATTCCAAACCGAAAACACGATTTAGATTAGACTTCATATTTTAGCTTCCTTTTTATTTCACGCTCCAGTTACTCCTTCATCTAAATAGTTTCAGACACCTTGTTATATAGATTAGCCCTTGTTTTCATTCATGCTTAATTGTAGGATTATGAGATTTCCATATAGCGTGACTAAGTAAATGAGAAAATAGCTGCTGTCGAAGAAAAGTTTCTCAATCAATAAATTACTCATCTTGCAGAGATTTTCTGAATTCATCACCAGACTCACTTATTACAGAGGTTGTGAACGTTGAACTGAAGTGACTGGGAGCAAGGAAGCAGGGAGTCGGGAGTAGCATCCGAGAGGATAATAAAGATGGAAATGACTCCTCTGCACTAGTAGAATCAAGTCTTAATGAGCCCACGCGTGGGCTTCCTTCAACGATTAATCACTCACTAATGAACATGCTACTGTTAGTAGGAACATTATGATTACCCTATCTATCCATATAGTTGCACTTAAGCTACACAATTTTAAGACTCTCTTCACAGAAACAATTTCAAACTATTTTGGAATTTTCGACTTACATGTGTAACATGCTACAAAGGCATATTATCTTAAATGTGAACGCTCCATGAGTTCATCAAATAAATAATCAAATTATGCAAGTTCTGGCGAGCTTTGTTCATCCATTCTTTCTATGTATGAATCCCTACATGTTTTGAGCAAATAACTGTACCAAGATTGTAATTTACGGAGATATACGAATGCATATATATCTAACGTAAAACTAAGAATGAATAATTAACGGTCGTAAATGTAAAAAAAAACTGTTTCATGTCAAGTGACTCGGAATTAGGGCATGAGTAAGCAAAGATTGAAACCTTTTATTTATTCAACTTTTTTGGAAATAACTGTACCTGGTTCTGTTTTTATTATTCCACAAAGTTCAATTTAAGAATGTTAACCTGATTTTCTCAAACTCAACAAAACATTGAATTTTGGGAGTTTTGAGTTACGGACTTCGCTATATCAATTTTCGAAGGACTTTTTCTAACGATGAAAGCGGAGATTTCATTTGGATGGGAAAGAATGTGGTGTTAAATAACAGGAGCATCTATTCAAGATATAAAGATGGAAAAATATTATTTTAGAAATGATCATCTGCACTTTAAAAATTTACAATCAGAGGATTTATAGCACTAAGTAAGCACATGCTCATTTAATGGTGCGTCAATCGATTTCATACAAAAACTCCACAGGGAGCCAGTAACAAGAATCGGTGCTATTATAGAAAGGTGGTACGAATATAGAATGGTATAAGGAATAATAAGACAGCCATTCCATCAATAGAAAAATAACGAAATAGAAAATTGAAAATAATAAGGAAATGCAGCTCAAAAAGGCAATGAAAGTTTGAAAGATGTCATATTTGCCCGGTAGCATTAGATGAAAGGAAAATTGATAAGCACGAACCAAACCCGAATTTCATGGAAGGTTCTTCGGTTTAGTTGGGAAAATTTCAAATAGTAATATAGACAGATCACAGACAGACCATATTGAGAGGAAAATAAATTAGAGCGTGTTAAGCTTTGACTCTCACTTCCTTTCTGCGTAGTTTATAGTTGGACAAAGACCTAGCGCCATTCTGAGAGGACGTGGGCTTCGAAATGTATCAGAGTTACATTTTTATTTTTCCTCACCTTTCCTTCAATATGTATGTAGGTAGTTACTGCTCTCTTTATCTTCCCATCGCATCGCTAATAAATAAACAGAGTAAGCACGAGGAAAAGTGCCTGTAGCTCTTGACAAAAATAAAAAATTGGGATTAGAATGAAAGGAATGGATATACGAGATGGACTAAGAATTTTTCTAGACGTTTCCTTCGTCATATTACATATATAATTTATTTTTCTCATTCATCCTGTCGACTGACTGAGTGATACTAGTGCTGCACTTACATCTGCGGGCTAAAATGGAATTTAAGACGTGGATGTATGCTCTACGGCTGAATTGGGCTGAACACACCTATCTTCTTTCCTATAACTTCGTCTTCTGTTTCCTCGTTACTTATTTAAGGATTCCATTTATACTTTCCCATCTTGTTTTCAAAGACGCAGATCCGAAATCCGCCGTGCGACTTTCTTTATCTATCCATGTAATATACATCCGTTCTTTATTTGCTTCCGTTACTAGCAAATTTT